>SMMW01000116.1:0-267500 GCA_004794655.1 Marisa cornuarietis | reverse complement strand
GCCAACTGCCCATCTCTATAGTAACGACCAACTGTCCAACTATATAGTGATGACCAACTGCCCACCTATTCAGTGATGACCAACTGTCCAACTATATAGTGATGACCAACTGCCCACCTATTCAGTGATGATCAACTGCCCACCTATATAGGGATGACCAACTGTCCAACTATTCATTGATGACCAACTGCCCACCTATTCAGTGATGATCAACTGTCCAACTATTCATTGATGACCAACTGCCCACCTCTATAGTGATGACCAACTGCCCACCTCTATAGTGATGACCAACTGTCCAACTATTCAGTGATGACCAACTGCCCACCTCTATAGTGATGACCAACTGTCCAACTATTCATTGATGACCAACTGCCCACCTCTATAGTGATGACCAACTGTCCAACTATTCAGTGATGACCAACTGCCCACCTCTATAGTGATGACCAACTGCCCACCTCTATAGTGATGACCATCGACGCGCTTGGTGTCCTTGCATCGCGTCAGAAGACGGCGCTGTTTCGGCTAGTGACGTCACCGCGATACTAACTTGAGGAAAGCGCGTGGTGTGCGCGCGTCGATCGCCTCTTGTCACCAGCCTCTCCCTCCCCCCCCTCCCCAGACGTCAGGTGTCGCTACCGACGGCGACTGCAGGTCCGCCGCTTGTTGCTGGCAGCCCAGCCATTCACTTTTGCAACAAACGCCCGCACCGCACCGCACCACTGGGTGCTTACAAGAGAGCAGATCGTCTCGTGCTACACTTGGTGTGGTGGTGACGTGCCTGACCTAACGACGTAGTGACGTAGGGACAGTGACGTAGCGCTAGGAGGGGCTTTATGACGTATTTGGAGTCTGTAGACGCCTGTTTGACCCGACATCTTGTGGGGAGCTGGACTTGCAGCAACAGCCATGGACATGGGGTGGCGGCAGTGGTGCGTGTTGGCTGTAGTGGCGGCACTGTGTCTATCGCCCTGCACCCTGCCTCTTGCTCGCTCGTCGGACCTTCAACCAGCACAGAGTCGTCCAACAGCCACTGCGCAGACAGACCCAGACCGGGACTCGAGGCCCCTACCTTCCACAAAGAAGAGCTCCCCTGACTTGAGGACCATCCCATCACCTGATCTTGGTGATGCTAGTGATAGTGTTGTCAGCGGTGGCGACGGTCAAAGTGTTGATGATGTTGACAACATCGGTGATGCACACGAGAGAACGACTGACAAAAGTGAAGAACAGCAAGAAAGAGAGGAGAGAACCAGCGCCATGGCCAGGTGGAGACAGTGGGCAAGTCCGACAACTCCCTCTTCATCGGCAAAGGAATTGCAGGACATGGAAGGTACACACGCCAGGGGAGGCGATAAGCAGGACGCAGCCGTGGAAGAGCAGGATAAGCACGGGACTCGTTGGTCTGACGACGATGCCATCAGAGACCTTAACGCGGACTACCCTGATTATCACGAGCCGGAAGACGACATCGAAGATGATATACTAAACAAGAAAGAGTCTTCGAAACTGGAAGCCCCCCATCGTCATCGTGAGCGTTATGAACAGCGACGAGGGCAAAATGGGGGGCAAGAGAAAGGCACCAGCAGATGGCGCCAGGAGCTTGTCCGTGAATCTGATGACACGAGGCAGGATGTCAAGACACAAGCGCGTGGCCATGTCAGCGATGTCAAAGAAGAGGCGCTGCAGGCCAGTAGACCATCCAGTGGGGCACCTCGCGAATCGGCCACGAGTGCTGGAGCCAAGGCTGACCCACTTCGCTCCGAGACCAACTTCGCGGGTCACAAGTACGAGAAGGTCAAGTCGAGGAACCGCCCAAAATGGCTGTCGCACCTCGCCGGACAACGACAGACAGCAGGCGAGGGGCTGGGCGCAGACGACGTGCACGTCAACCACGAGGGTCTGCAGGTGGTCAGTCCCTCGCCACAACACGCGCCACCTCACCACCTCACCACAGGCGAAGCCTTAACACCTGCACCACTGAATGGCGAGGGAAACAAACATGAAGGAAGTTCACATGGCCCAAGCGGCCTTGGTGTCAAAGAGGAACATCGCCAGGGCGTCGTGGAGGACAATCACGACCGCGTCGACGACTACAATCGGACAAAGGAAAACACGATCAACACCACTGATCCTCACGACGACAAGTGGTCGGCGATGAAGCAGAAGAAGACGGCCTACCTCAAAAACTGTCCTGCTTGTCAAGCCGGCATTACTGAAGCCCGCACTCTTAGGCTACAGGTGAGCTGCATGTCTGTCTGTCTGTCTGTCTGTCTGTCTGAGTTTAAAACGTTCGAGGCATTTGTTCAACACATGTTAGTGTCAGAAACTGTTGTCCACAAGGAATGAAATAATGTAAAATATAAAAACATAGCAGACCACAAGAAAACAAGGAGAAACGTGAAGAAAGTGGGCCCCCAGTGATTGGGTCATAAACCAGTCTTGTAGTCAAATGTTCAGGGTTGGCCTTGGGCCTTCCTGTGGTGCAGGTGCTGAGAGACCAGCTGCTTGACAAATTGCGGATGGTGCCGCGATTCAAGTCCAGCCCCTGGCCACCCAAATTGCCTGACCAGGTGTTCCCCGACTACCTGCAACACGACCAAAGAGACCTCGACAGCAAGTACTACGCCCGCACCACTGAACTCATCGTCTTGGGCCGTGACCGTGAGTTGAATTTGGCCTCATGTAGGCTGATACACCTGACTCCACACCTGATCGTCGTCATTGCTGTCACTTTAGCCTTCGAGAGACTTTACTCACTCAGCCACACAGTCACTCTCAGCCACCCAGTCACTCAGCTACTCACCCATTCACTCACTCAGGCATTCATTCACTCAGCTACTCACTCAGCTACTCACCCATTCACTCACTCACCTACTCACCCATTCACTCACAGCTGCTCATCCAGTCACTCACTCAGCCAGTCACTCACTCAGCCACTCACCCAGTCACTCACTCAGCTACTCACCAGATGTCGGATGTTAAAGTTGTCTGTGGCAGGTTACCTATGTTGTAGATGTGTTTACGCAGTTGTTAGTTTAGGTCTTGAATTATATTTTTCGGTTGGTCTATAACACAAGTGTAGCTTCCCTTGACATTAATAGTCTTTACAAATTAATGTGTTTTCCCCGAATGTTGTCCCTTGATATTTGATCTCTGTGTGTTGTCCAACACATTATATCTGCTTAGAGTTTGAATTGTTTCTCACCAGTTGAATAGCAAGCTGAAGTACCTTTAAGTATTTATGGGTTTTAGTGATACCACCACCACTACACCTGGAATATTCTGAAGACGTTTGCGCCTATAAAGTATATCCAGCCTACAAGATATGTTGAGACTACAAGTTATCTTCAAATAGTTTATTTTACTTTGCTAATATTTTGTCTTCATATTGAGAGAGATTGCCTTCAACCAGTAGTACTTCCCCCTGAATATTTCATGGGTTTTACCCCCATCAGTACACGTGGAATATTCAGCCTACAAGATATGTTCAGCCTACAAGATGTGTTCAGCCTACATGATATGTTGAAATATTTGGTATTTTACTTGGGGATTATTCTTCTTCAACTTGAGAGAGATTGCCCCAAGTCATTAGTACTTCTGCCACTTCTGTTTGTTTTAGCTCTTCGCTGATCGGCGTTTAAAGAAAAAACAAACATTCTACAGAGTGTATTTAGTATTATTTCAGTTTTATAGAAAGATTGAGTGATTTTTTATCAGTTTCCTTTGATTTCAATTATGGCACCGGATATTTTGCTGCCTAGAGATCTTCCTCTCAAAAGTTGTGCAAAATATTTGACGCTTCATTTTGTTTATGACTCTTTGTACTGCACAGGAAATGTGTTTAAACAAGTAGAAAAGAACCCCCCCTCCTCTCCCAACGACCCAACCCTATATTGTGATAGTGTGCAGCATGTTTAAGGGGCGGTGATGGTCACATTATTTGTAATTATATACGGTCCCTCTCCCAACCCTACTATTATTTTATCTAAGGGGTGGGTTTGCATTATGTTGTAGTCATACACTCTCTCTTGTCACACTCCTCCCCTTGTTTCTCCTAACTTCACAGTGTACACCATATTTAAGGGAGGGGTACATCATTATGTATACTCTCTCTCCCCCAACCCTAAAGCCTACAGCAAGTTTAAGGAGTCTTCTGTTATTGTGTAGCCATATGGTCCCAGCCACTCCCCCCTACAAAGTCCTGGCATATTTCGGTTGACATACCTAACGGGCACTTTGCCACTTCTCATAGTTCTTCGTTTCTTAGAAACTATGGCGAAATTGTGAAGACTGTCACCATTCACACGGCTAACTGGTGATAGGGCCAAGGCACCAACTCAAAGAGTTTGAGTGTAATACACACAGAGTGAGGTCTCAAGTGGACTGAGGTAGGGAGGGGGAGGAGGCTAGTCATGCACGTGTCCTACCACAGAACTCGGTCAGACGAGATGCTGATGTCTGTCAAAACAGCCTCCAGACACCAAGCATGCAGCTTCCCTTCCTTCTCCTTTGTTTGCAAACGGTTTGTGTGCCTCTTGTCATGTCACAACACTTGCTGTCATGTCACAACACTAGTGTGTGCCGTGGGAAATGCACAGACCAGGGAGATCACTCAACAGCGATGAGAGCTAGAGAGAGAAGTTGATAATGTGGACAAACGAGTGGCACGTGACATTTAAGGCCGACAACTCGTCAGCGTGTGGGACATAATAAGGAGCGACACACAGGAGTAGAGACTCCACAGTCCACCACACCTGTGACTGGCTGACTGCAGACAACTATGGCAGTGACAAGCTGCTAGAAACCTCCAGGTCCTGGTGGACAAACAACTGGACATTTTCTCTTCATGCTGAAGTGCGGGTGAACAAAGGCAACAAAATGCTGGGACTCACATGAGTAGTGAAATACTCATTCAAGGAGAGTAGTGTTCACAGCTTCAATTCATTCTAATGAACCACACTGACGTCAGGGTTGTACCTGCACACGTTGACGTTGTCAAGGCCTCAGCCAATAGGAGAGCAGTAGACATGATTACTGGGCTAGAAGTGTGTGACCATCGGTAATGATATGTGAAGTACACAACTGTCTGTAGAAACACACTTGTTGCCTACAAAATGGACGATTTTGACCTTTTTCTGTTCACGGTGACAGTTTTCTATCTCGAGAACGGAAAGCATTTACCCAGATTTTGGGGAATAGAATCTTGCACTGAACGTAATTTGCACCCGACTAGGCCTGTACGAAATGCGAGAAACTGATTGTGTTTCCCCAGTCAAGAAAGTCTCTCTCTATTACTATATATAGATATATATCACAGAGCCAAAGCCAGTCTATGAATTCTCTTGACTATGTAGCAATAACAAGAGTTTTAAACAACTGAAGCGGCCCTGTACCAGGCAGTTGTATTGCGTCACTAGGTGCATGGTAAGCAGGCAGGTGGATGGCTAGTCACCTAGCAGTCACCTAAAACTGAGAGAAAGTAACTCAGAAGTTTAGCTGAGTGCTTGGTGCTAAGACACTGCAGCTAGTGGTGGGCTGAGTACACGGCCTGCTTCCTTCTGGACAACACTTGATGGACACCTGCTGCTCTGCTCATCACCAAAGCCTAGCATACCTGACCCCCTACCTGACCGCCTACAACCAGGATGCCATCAACAGATTGTTCAGGATAAGCCAGAGTTAGCAGAGCTCAAGGAACCGATCAGAAGATCAGATAAATGCGAATATCATAATATATCAAACATGTGAATATCATAATATATCAAACATGGGAATATCATAATATATCAAACATGTGAATATCATAATATATCAAACATGCGAATATCATAACATATCCATTAAAGTGAGGAGAAGGATATCCGGGTGATTCCTTTTGTCGAGGGCTCCTACTCGCCACTCAGTGACGTTTCTGGCGTCTGGACTGGAAGAAACAGCCCCTCCCACATCCCCTCCTATCATCCCCCTTTCGTCACGCCGACCAGCGCCACCTGTCGCCGTCATCTGTAGACGACACTTCCTTTGACGATCTGCGGAATAATAAACCAGGGAAGAGCGGGAGGGGCGGTTGAACTTTATTTACGGTTCTCTCCCACAAAAACTCTCCGACATTGAAGTGTCAAACATCGCGGGTCTCTCCCCCCCCCCACCCGACCCCCCACCTTTACATTTGCGTCACCTGCCACACCTGGCGGCCGCTCCCTCCCTCCCTATTGTGTCTCCTCTGCTTTTGCCTCTTTTGCCTCGGCGACGGGGGTGGGGGGTGGGGGTAGGCTTTGGCCCGCCTTCATGCCGACTGTAAAATAGTTCAGACTTTGCAAGTCTTTCACACGATTCAAGATGTCACACGGGGCAGGTGGCCACGTTGAACCGCGGCTGTCTATGTTGTCTCCATGACAACCACACAGTCAGGCTCGTCAATGGCCAGGTCCCTGTATTACCTGGCTGTGGTGTTTGTTCAGCTGTTTTGTTGTCTAGGTATCAGCGACACAGGGGGCCGCCTGCTTCTCACACGTGCAGCATGCCAAGACACGGGGGAGGGAGGTGGCGGTCGACGGTGGTGGTGGGGGGGAACCACAGTAGACATAAAGCAACAGTCGCCTCCATTGAATTTCTCTCAAAGATTTGAGTGTCAGGATGTCGAGGGGTTAGCTGATTCATCAACACAAAGAGCCAATCCATGTCTTGCTTTTCTTCTGGTTTTTTTCACTCATATCGTAATATGTGTTCACTCTCCACCAGTGCTTGACAGTGGCGTACATACATATATATATATACATTCTTACGCACAGCTCCTACCCTTGTACTGTACCGCTCATACCTTCTATTTATAGCACATACTTGTGTACAAACAGAGCGTTACAGGTGTTACATCATATCATAACACTGAGCTTTACAGAGTCTATATCACACACGTGCTTACATACAGAGCTTTACCGACCATCCTGCTACCTGGACACGTCAAATGCATCATCATCATCATCATCATCATCATCATCATCATCATCATCATCATCATCATCATCATCATCAAGACCAAGACCACGACATAGTCATGGCAGGCGCCGACATAGACAGTCACCTGACCTTGTCTTCACCAGCCTGAAACAGAAGCTACAGCCCCCTCCCCCCACCTACACACGCACACACGAATTTGTTTGATGTGGAGAAGCTGCAAGACTGCACAAGTCTTGAAGGCCACAGTTGGAGGTAAATTCGCTGCACTGAGCCTGGTGGACTGTGGTGTAGACGCCCTCGCTGGAAACATCCAAGAGGTGCTACTGTCCACAGCCCAGGAGGTTCTAGGACATCAAAAGAAGAAGAAGAAGTAACCCTGGGTCATGGACGACATCCCAGACCTCTCTGACCAAAGAAAGAGCTTGAAGAAAGAGCAGAACAACAAACCCAAAGCAGCTTCCAAATACAACACGAGGTGAAGTGTGCCATCAAGAGAGGGAGGAAGGTGAAGTGTGCCATCAAGAGAGGGAGGAAGGTGAAATGTGCCATCAAGAGAGAGAGGAAGGTGAAGTGTGCCATCAAGAGAGAGAGGAAGGTGAAGTGTGCCATCAAGAGAGGGAGGAAGGTGAAGTGTGCCATCAAGAGAGGGAGGAAGGTGAAGTGTGCCATCAAGAGAGGGAGGAAGGTGAAATGTGCCATCAAGAGAGAGAGGAAGGTGGTGTGCCATCAAGAGAGGGAGGAAGGTGAAGTGTGCCATCAAGAGAGGGAGGAAGGTGAAGTGTGCCATCAAGAGAGGGAGGAAGGTGAAATGTGCCATCAAGAGAGAGAGGAAGGTGGTGTGCCATCAAGAGAGGGAGGAAGGTGAAGTGTGCCATCAAGAGAGAGAGGAAGGTGGTGTGCCATCAAGAGAGGGAGGAAGGTGAAATGTGCCATCAAGAGAGAGAGGAAGGTGGTGTGCCATCAAGAGAGAGAGGAAGGTGAAGTGTGCCATCAAGAGAGAGAGGAAGGTGGTGTGCCATCAAAAGAGAGAGGAAGGTGAAGTGTGCCATCAAGAGAGGGAGGAAGGTGACGTGTGCTATCAAGAGAGAGAGGAAGGTGAAGTGTGCTATCAAGAGAGAGAGGAAGGTGAAGTGTGCCATCAAGAGAGAGAGGAAGGTGAAGTGTGCCATCAAGAGAGAGAGGAAGGTGAAGTGTGCCATCAAGAGAGGCAGGAATGCAGCTAGGCAGAGCTGGGTCCAGAGCTGGTGCCAAACCATAGAGGAGTGAATGTCACGGGGTGACAGCAAACAGGCCTTACAACTATTAATGGCCTTCAACAGGACAGGTCAGCATGAGGAATAGACACCGGCACTGACAACAGCAAAGTCACGGCGATGACAACAGCAAAGTCACGGCGATGACAACAGCAAAGTCACGGCGATGACAACAACAAAGTCACGGCGATGACAACAACAAAGTCACGGCGATGACAACAACAAAGTCACGGCGATGACAACAACAAAGTCACGGCGATGACAACAGCAAAGTCACGGCGATGACAACAACAAAGTCACGGCGATGACAACAACAAAGTCACGGCGATGACAACAGCAAAGTCACGGCGATGACAACAACAAAGTCACGGCGATGACAACAACAAAGTCATGGCGATGACAACAACAAAGTCACGGCGATGACAACAGCAAAGTCACGGCGATGACAACAACAAAGTCATGGCGATGACAACAACAAAGTCACGGCGATGACAACAGCAAAGTCACGGCGATGACAACAACAAAGTCATGGCGATGACAACAACAAAGTCACGGCGATGACAACAGCAAAGTCACGGCAATGACAACAACAAAGTCACGGCGATGACAACAGCAAAGCAGACATCTACATGAACAGGTCACAGCACCAAGAGCTCAGCAGCTGTAAGTAAGAAGCCATCTTCGTTAAGGATGGCGACTCCAGGAGAGATCTTCTCATCAGGATCGCAACAGCAACAGCGGCAATGGCTAGACTAGATAGGATCGGACATAGCCATAACATCACAAGTACTACCGAGTACAATGTGTACAAGTCCCTCGCAGTACTCATCCTTGCTCTAGGGATGTGACACGGGGACTCTGCTCGCCGACATGGAGAGGAGGATCCTGACATTTGGAGAACAAGTGGCTGAGGAGGCTTTGCTCCACATCACAAAAGCCAGGAAGTTTGTATGAAGCACAAGTTACTACACTCGTAGGACGCCAGCAAACCTCTCGTCACAACAGTTAACAACATCACCTTTGCTCTCAACCATGTCACCCGCCATCACCCCGCTGTCCAAGACTCGTCTCTCAAGGTACCTCGGAGGGTTGTCGACGCCGCGGTGGTCAGAGGAAAACCTTACGAACGTGAAGGTGTGGAGTATGGGGCGCCAAGAGGGGAATTTTCTCAAATTTGCTATGCAATGTATAAATATAGACTTGGAATGTATAGCTAGAATGCATTCTATAGCTACAGAATTGACAGGTATATATAACATGAATTGGACAGCAACTTCTGAGTATAATATAAATGAAACACTGCGGTTTTTACCGAGTTTTCTCTCTCTAGCTATACATTGCAATGTATAATTATATATTTGCAATGTATAAGTAGAGAATGAATTGTATAAATATAAAATACAATCTATAAGTATAAAATGCAATGTATAGCTATAGAATACAATATATAGCTATAGAATGCAATGTATAAGTAGAGAATGAATTGTATAAATATAAAATACAATCTATAAGTATAACATGTAATGTATAGCTATAGAATACAATATATAGCTATAGAATGCAATGTATAAGTAGAGAATGAATTGTATAAATATAAAATACAATCTATAAGTATAACATGCAATGTATAGCTATAGAATACAATATATAGCTATAGAATGCAATGTATAAGTAGAGAATGAATTGTATAAATATAAAATGCAATCTATAAGTATAACATGCAATGTATAGCTATAGAATGCAATGTATAAGTAGAGAATGAATTGTATAAATATAAAATGCAATCTATAAGTATAACATGCAATGTATAGCTATAGAATGCAATGTATAAGTAGAGAATGAATTGTATAAATATAAAATACAATCTATAAGTATAAAATGCAATGTATAGCTAGAAATAGCAAATTTGAGAAAATTCCCCTCTTGGCGCCCCCTAGTGGAGGTGGTCGTCCTGCACACGACCTGCTCACCTGCCGCCTCTACCCACGTGCTACCATCAACGACAGGCGCCGGTCAAGGGACGACTGGACTCACGGACCTTCATCTACTGGATAAGTGTCTCAGGCTTATATCCAGTGTAAGTCTCGGCTTTCCTTATCAGCCCGCCCGTGTTTCCGGTTCCGGTTTGCTGTTGCGAAGAGACACGGACCTTCATTTAATTTTAATAAACGTCAGTGGTTTGCAGACGTAAATGGATTCGAAAAAAATTAACAGGTGCAAATTTTTGCATTGTTGGATGTCATACCAATAAAGCGAGATGTCGTTATCCTCAACAAAAAGTAAACATCTATCCTCGTCGCTATCATAGCTTACAATACCAACCGACCTAAGCCAACGGGGCACTTCCCTATTGTCGTCTGCTAGTAAATGGCGTTGTCGTGAACTCAGTGCTACCACGGACCTTCATATGTGGCATTTATTAAATTAATTCTTAAAGTATAGGCTTTTTGTAACAGAATAATCTATATAATTGTGTCCGAAAAATCAAATACAATGCTTTTTTAAAAAAATGTTAGTGGTAGAGCAAGTCAATGGCATCTGTTGTGACAATGTTTTTCTATGATAACATTGACGATAAACCCACAACAGAAAATACTACTGTTGATTTTGCAATCAGTCTTCTTTAACAAGGTTCTTATGACAGAAAAGCTTAATTACTTCTAAAATTTCTTCGACGTTAGGAAAACCCGCCATTTTGAAATCGGAAACGGAAGTGAAAACCTAACATTGTAGGGTTTGTTACAATTGGTCACTCCTATGATAGCGCAAAGAGGCAACGAATGAGAGACACTCATCCAGTAGATGAAGGTCCGTGACTGGACTGACTGGACTGAGTCTATTTATATCACACACTCCTTTACAGAATGCCTCCCTCTACCGGTCCTTGTCTGTCTACACCAGTATCTGGTATGTGCGTAGCAGGTATGTGGTATATGTGTAGCAGGTATCTGCTATGTGTGTAACAGGTATCTGGTATATGTGTGTAACAGGTATCTAGTATCTGTGTATCAGTATCTGCTATGTGTATAACGAGTATCTGATATATGTGTGTAACAGGTATCTAGTATCTGTGTATCAGTATCTGCTATGTGTATAACGAGTATCTGATATATGTGTGTAACAGGTATCTAGTATCTGTGTATCAGTATCTGCTATGTGTATAACGAGTATCTGGTATGTGTGTAACAGGTATCTAGTATCTGTGTATCAATATCTGCTATGTGTATAACGAGTATCTGATATATGTGTGTAACAGGTATCTAGTATCTGTGTATCAGTATCTGCTATGTGTATAACGAGTATCTGGTATGTGTGTAACAGGTATCTAGTATCTGTGTATCAGTATCTGCTATGTGTATAACGAGTATCTGATATATGTGTGTAACAGGTATCTAGTATCTGTGTATCAGTATCTGCTATGTGTATAACGAGTATCTGATATATGTGTGTAACAGGTATCTAGTATCTGTGTATCAGTATCTGCTATGTGTATAACGAGTATCTGATATATGTGTGTAACAGGTATCTAGTATCTGTGTATCAGTATCTGCTATGTGTATAACGAGTATCTGGTACGTGTGTAGCAGGTATCTGTGTACACACCCGACATGGTGACTCACGTCTTTCTGTGCAAGATGATGTTTGTAGGCGGGTATCTCAAGAACACAAGAAGTGTGTTAACCCAGATTGTGTGACGTGCACTGAGCTTTTACCTCTTCATTAGAAAACAATTGACTATTGTAGTCTATAGGAAAACGTCAAAGATCGTCTCTTGTTTGGTATTTACTCTCGCTACATTATCTTACCTGAGGACACAGCCCTCGTTAAGCGATGCGACTAGTCGGTCTGCTCATAGACTATAGAGAAAGAAGGACTAAGCGACTCGAGCGCGGGAACAAATAACTTGCGACGCGCATGCGCTAGCTTTTCCATCCCTTCGCCTTTTCCGGCTTCGCTTACACAGTGCGTCTGAGAGCTATTGTTGTAGTTAATTTGACATGCCAGGCACTGGCTGTGATGTTTCCAGGCTGGCCAGCATGCAAACGTCGACACACAAAGGCTTATCATTTTTCAGCATACGACGACGACGAGAAAATCAAGACTGGGAAAAGGCTCTTGTGAGAGCTGCGAATCGCACTACTAGACTCTTCCAAGTACTTCGAGTAGACCTGATGAAACTAATCATGATTAAACAATTTTGTCTACAAGTTTAAGTAAAAATGTATCACAAAATAAATAAAGGAAGAAAATAGCTACTTTTCTTACTCTAACCTCTATTTTTACCTATAGATCTGAAAGGCACCCAACTGAAACTATCGGGGGCAGATGAAGGAACATCGAAGTTTTCTTCGCCACCCATTTCACCCAAATCACTTTACTCCGTTTGTATCGTTCCCTAGTGCGTTCAAAATTGGATTATGGATGCATAGTCTATGGATCAGCCAGGACTTCATACCTAAAAAGGCTAGACACTGTACACCATCACGGCCTGAGAATTTGTCTTGGAGTTTTCAGAACTACTCCAATACACAGCCTATATGCAGAGGCAGGTGAACCCCCTCTAGAGTTACGCCGACTAAAACTAATGTTGTCCTATGTCTCGGAACTTCGAGCTCTGCCCCAAAACCCTGCTTTCCACTCAGTTTTCTCCATTCAGTTTCTGGAGAAATACAGGGCACGTACCGTGAACATGAACAAAAACCTCTACCCATACAAGCTTATCCCCATCTTCAGAAATTGGGAATGGACCCCCAAAATACAGCACCAATTACACTGACTAGAACACCACCTTGGCTACTTCCCACACCTGAAATTTGTTTGGACCTCTCTAACAAAAAAAAGGTGAAACCCCTGACATAGTCTATCAGCAGCTTTTCAGAGAAATAGTCACAGACTATCCTGACTTTTGTCACATATACACTGATGGATCCAAAAATACTGAAAAAGAAACTGTAGCAGCTGCAGCAGTGCCGATGGACATTTCCACACCACCGCTGACAGCTCGCTTGGAAGGTCATAGCTCCATTTTTTCTGCCGAGTTAAAAGCCCTTCTACTTGCACTACAGTACATCCATACATCTAAAGAGAAAAACTTCTTAGTTATTTCACACTCTTTGTCATCCCTACTTGCACTTCACTCTCAATGTTTAGATCACCCACTACTGGTTAAATTCTTTGAACTTCTATCATTACTACAGAATAACAATTTTGACATTATCTTTATTTGGGTTCCTGGCCATGCAAATATTCCAGGAAACACTAAAGCTGACGAAGCAGCAAAAAAGGCCCTTCAGCAACCACTTGTGGTCCATACAACATTTGCCTCAGATTGGTACGCTTCTGTTAGACTGTATATCTCACAACTTTGACAGCTTCACTGGGACTCCATGAAGCACAACAAACTTCATGCTATTTTTGCAAAACTATCAGACTGTATAACACAAGAATTTCTAAACCGACGAGAAAAAGTGGTTATAAATAGACTACAAGCTGGTCACTCATATATCACTCACAGATTTTTGCTTGCAGGAGAAAACCCCCCACTTTGTCCTTGGTGTAAAGACCCCCTAACCACAGAACATTTGCTCATCTCCTGTTCAAAACTCGCTACAATTCGTCAAAACTATTTTACAGCACAGACTCTTGATGACCTTTTTGCCAAACACTCTTCCAGATCAATCCTGGCATATGTAAAGTCCACTCAGATGTTTCACCTGATATGATAGAACTTATATGTTTACAAAACTGTTATTTTGTAAAACTAAGAAAAGAGAAATCTATAGACTTGTAAAATTTCTTTATATCAACCTTTGAATAGTCATGTACATTGTTTTTGCCATGAGATAGCCTTAGTTGCTGACTTGGCATAAAACAACAACTAACTAACTAACTAACTAACTAACTCGCCACCCATTTCAAGTACACCATCGTCCTGATAACACGACGCACGATGCGACTGTGTTTTATAACAACATCGTTAAAAAATCAGTAAATAAGGATTTAAATGTGTTACAAAATAAATAGAGTTTAAGGCATGCTCCTCAGGGCCTTAGTCTCAATTAATATTTAAGAAACGACAAACTCGCTTCAAACCGCTCTCAATATCACTCAGACAATGAGCCAGAGAGCGAGAGCTTGTTTTTTTTAAATTGGTGTTTTACGCCGAGCCAGCAACTAAGGTTATATCAGGGCAAGACAGCCAGCCCTGTAACCGGGTGCCACATGCAGAGAAAGAACAGCGTGCCCGAGACGAGAACTGAACCAGGCACAGCCAACCTTCACTGTATTGGTGACATGCGCTAACCGTTGCGCCACCAGGACCGCTAGCGAGTCCCTGTTGACAATACTATTAATTTGACTTTCAAATAAATACAAATACTAGGATACAACGCTGTGTTTGAGCGGAGATATTGTACATTATGATTCATGTATTAAAATATATCTTAAAGCATACTTACTAAGAGGATTTGTTCAATATCAAAGCATTGCATGATGTACTCGCGGATACACGACAAAGAGAGCGGAAGCTGGCTGTCAATGGTATCGGCGAGTATACAGCGGACGGGAGTTGAGGCAGCGTTGGCCCACTACAAGCGCTAAGATGGTTGTCCTTCTTTCTCTATAGTCTATGGTCTGCTGCATGAGACTTGACTCAGTTTACTGGCTACTTACACGATGTGACTGCATGGTCCAGTGTCTGGACGTTGCTGCACTGCGGGATGGCCGGGGTGCCTCGTCTTATTGACCTTATTTACTACTTATCCACCTTATTATTATCTGTTGACCTTATTTTTGTCTATTGACCTTATTTACTACTTATCCACCTTATTATTATCTGTTGACCTTATTTACTACTTATCCACCTTATTATTATCTGTTGACCTAATTTACTACAGATATACCTACAAACATCACGACATCGAGGCTCACCCCTAATGGAAGAGCTTAAAGCATATGTTAATTTAGCATTCGTGGGGAATTTCTTGTGATTCAGATTTTATAAAATATTTTGACTTTAGACAATGCTGCTATCTTGTGTTCAGCCTTTAGTGTAGACAATGCTGCTATCTTGTCTTCGGCCTTTAGTGTAGACAATGCTGTGTTCAGCCTTTAGTGTAGACAATGCTGTGTTCAGCCTTTAGTGTAGACAATGCTGCTATCTTGTGTTCAGCCTTTAGTGTAGACAATGCTGTGTTCAGCCTTTAGTGTAGACAATGCTGCTATCTTGTGTTCAGCCTTTAGTGTAGACAATGCTGTGTTCAGCCTTTAGTGTAGACAATGCTGTGTTCAGCCTTTAGTGTAGACAATGCTGTGTTCAGCCTTTAGTGTAGACAATGCTGCTATCTTGTGTTCAGCCTTTAGTGTAGACAATGCTGTGTTCAGCCTTTAGTGTAGACAATGCTGCTATCTTGTGTTCAGCCTTTAGTGTAGACAATGCTGTGTTCAGCCTTTAGTGTAGACAATGCTGCTATCTTGTGTTCAGCCTTTAGTGTAGACAATGCTGCTATCTTGTGTTCAGCCTTTAGTGTAGACAATGCTGTGTTCAGCCTTTAGTGTAGACAATGCTGCTATCTTGTGTTCAGCCTTTAGTGTAGACAATGCTGTGTTCAGCCTTTAGTGTAGACAATGCTGCTATCTTGTGTTCAGCCTTTAGTGTAGACAATGCTGTGTTCAGCCTTTAGTGTAGACAATGCTGCTATCTTGTGTTCAGCCTTTAGTGTAGACAATGCTGTGTTCAGCCTTTAGTGTAGACAATGCTGCTATCTTGTGTTCAGCCTTTAGTGTAGACAATGCTGTGTTCAGCCTTTAGTGTAGACAATGCTGCTATCTTGTGTTCAGCCTTTAGTGTAGACAATGCTGTGTTCAGCCTTTAGTGACAATGCTGCTATCTTGTGTTCAGCCTTTAGTGTAGACAATGCTGTGTTCAGCCTTTAGTGTAGACAATGCTGCTATCTTGTGTTCAGCCTTTAGTGTAGACAATGCTGTGTTCAGCCTTTAGTGTAGACAATGCTGCTATCTTGGTTCAGCCTTTAGTGTAGACAATGCTGTGTTCAGCCTTTAGTGTAGACAATGCTGCTATCTTGTGTTCAGCCTTTAGTGTAGACAATGCTGTGTTCAGCCTTTAGTGTAGACAATGCTGCTATCTTGTGTTCAGCCTTTAGTGTAGACAATGCTGTGTTCAGCCTTTAGTGTAGACAATGCTGCTATCTTGTGTTCAGCCTTTAGTGTAGACAATGCTGTGTTCAGCCTTTAGTGTAGACAATGCTGTGTTCAGCCTTTAGTGTAGACAATGCTGTGTTCAGCCTTTAGTGTAGACAATGCTGCTATCTTGTGTTCAGCCTTTAGTGTAGACAATGCTGCTATCTTGTGTTCAGCCTTTAGTGTAGACAATGCTGTGTTCAGCCTTTAGTGTAGACAATGCTGTGTTCAGCCTTTAGTGTAGACAATGCTGTGTTCAGCCTTTAGTGTAGACAATGCTGCTATCTTGTGTTCAGCCTTTAGTGTAGACAATGCTGCTATCTTGTGTTCAGCCTTTAGTGTAGACAATGCTGTGTTCAGCCTTTAGTGTAGACAATGCTGCTATCTTGTGTTCAGCCTTTAGTGTAGACAATGCTGCTATCTTGTGTTCAGCCTTTAGTGTAGACAATGCTGTGTTCAGCCTTCCGTTGTTGTATAAATCAGCCAATGTGTGTGTGTGTGTGAAGGGGGGGGGAGGGTCACACTACTTGTACGTTACTCAAAAGCTGTGACGTCACCTGTAGGTGCAACTGGTGAGACAAGACTTTGTAAAGTAGTCTGTGGGGTTGGGGGGACAACTCCTGCTATAGCTGCATGCTTTCTTCGACATCTTACTTTCTGTGAGGTGTAACCGTGTGTGTGTGTGTGTGTGCGTGTGTGTGTGTGTGTGTGTGCTTCTTTTTCAGTCGGCAGACATCGTCTACGAAGGGAGGGCACGGGGTCCTATCAGTTTGCGGTGACTGGCAAGGTCAAGGGCAGCGTTTCCTCCGCGGAGCTGTGGGTCTACAAGATGGCCGACGCCAACGACGTCCACGGGCAGACGCTGATCATCACGGAACTCGACTTCCGCAAGGGACGCCACCTACAAGAGCGCAGCCTGGTGGCGCGCCTGGAGACCAGCGTACAGGAAGGCTGGCTCAGCTTTGATGTCACTCGTCTGGTACAGCGCTGGGAGGAGGCCGGCCAGCTGGCTCCCATGCAGCTGCTGGCCATCAGGTGTAAGACTTGCGCAAGGACCAACTACCGCGCCATCTTCGGTGCTAAAGTGAGATGCCCCTAAAGACAGGATTAAAAGTTATCACCTCACCTCTCCAGCAGTGGCTAAATACAACAGTTAACGGGGAGAGTAAAGATTGTGAAGCAAAAGGGATGGGCACTAGACCTTCCATGTACCATACCTTAGACATGATAAGCCACTTGCAGTCCCTTTTACCTCTGCCTACTAGGATGTGGGACTCTTTCCACCCGATAGATGGTCGACATGTGCAAGTGTATATGTATATAGCCTAGATGACATCAAGATGGAGCTCATCTCAAGTTAAGCTTTACCTCGCTCAGGCATACTTAGAGTGCAGGGCTCAAAGGCTGTCTCCAGGATCTGAGGAAAATAAAAAGACTTCCGTAGCCTAGTAAACCCTGAATGTAGGTGGCTCAGTGTGTGTAGGATACAGCATGTGGTTAGACAGCATTGCATTCTGTGTCCAAAATCCTTTTTCCTTGCCTGATAAAACAGGAGCCCATTCGCTGAGTAGGTATAGGTTGGAGGGAGGAAGCGGGTGAAAGGGTTTCCTGCCACAGGCCTGAGCAGTCCTCAAACCAGTGGACCCTCTCCTCGAAATTCTAGGGGGACCAGGTTATAGAAGCTGCCGTCCTGTTAGAACAACCCTAGTCTCTCATAATTCATACCATTTATTGACACGGAAATGTACATTTATATTCTGTGTCGCTTAATCTTTAAGGTACGTTCAATCTCATTTGACTTTTGCTTGTACAGAGCAACTTTCGCCCAGTGCTTGTGATGCACGTGCAAAATACAGAGGAGCATGAACGCATGCGGCGTAGTACCTGTGACCCAGAGTTTGACTGCTGCAAGTTTGACCTCTTTGTACACTTCAGGGATTTGGGCATCCATGAAGTCTTCTATCCAAGAACCATCAAAGCCGACTACTGCTACGGTTCTTGTGACAGTAAGTAGTTGGGGTGCTGGCCGGGACTTGAACACGTGGGTTCGTTAGTCATTATGACAACAAGTAGTCACACAGCTAACATGGGCTCAACACACGGGCTGAAGGTCTGAGACTCATCTGTGAGTTTAGCATCCTTGCAACTACAATACATATCAACACTAAGTCTCATGGACGCCATTTAACCCAGTGACATTTGCTGATTTAAATTCTGCTTATCCCTGCACACAGTAGGATGGCACCAACCCTCCACATGGTCCTCGTCTAGACAGACAGGTGTCGTACATGCTTGTGTATAATAGGATGGCACAGCTACCTACTGTCTGTGTGTGTGTGTGTGTGTGCACACAGTAGGATGGCGCCAACCCTCCACATGGTCCTCGTCTAGACAGGTGTCGTACATGCTTGTGTATAATAGGATGGCACTGCTACATACTGTCTGTGTGTGTGTGTGTGTGCATAATAGGATGGCAGAGCTACCTGCTGAATCAGCTGATGTCTGTGTGTGTGTGTGTGTATAATAGGATGGCAGGGCTACCTGTTGAATCAGCTGATGTCTCTGTGTGTGTGTGTGTGTGAACATAATAGGATGGCAGGGCTACCTGTTGAATCAGCTGATGTCTGTGTGTGTGTGTGTCTGTGTGTGTGTGCACATAATAGGATGGCAGGGCTACCTGTTGAATCAGCTGATTTCTGTGTGTGTGTGTGTGTGTATAATAGGATGGCAGGGCTACCTGTTGAATCAGCTGATGTCTGTGTGTGTGTGTGTGTATAATAGGATGGCAGGGCTACCTGTTGAATCAGCTGATGTCTGTGTGTCTGTGTGTGTGTGCACATAATAGGATGGCAGGGCTACCTGTTGAATCAGCTGATGTCTGTGTGTGTGTGTGTGTGTGTGTGTGTGCACATAATAGGATGGCAGGGCTACCTGTTGAATCAGCTGATGTCTGTGTGTGTGTGTGTGTATAATAGGATGGCAGGGCTACCTGTTGAATCAGCTGATGTCTGTGTGTCTGTGTGTGTGTGCACATAATAGGATGGCAGGGCTACCTGTTGAATCAGCTGATGTCTGTGTGTGTGTGTGTGTGTGTGTGCACATAATAGGATGGCAGGGCTACCTGTTGAATCAGCTGATGTCTGTGTGTCTGTATAATAGGATGGCAGGGCTACTTGTTGAATCAGCTGATGTCTGTGTGTGTGTGTGTGTGTGCACATAATAGGATGGCAGGGCTACTTGTTGAATCAGCTGATTTCTCTGTGTGTGTGTGTGTGTGTGTGTGTGTGTGTGTGTGTGTATAATAGGATGGCAGGGCTACCTGTTGAATCAGCTGATGTCTGTGTGTCTGTGTGTGCACATAATAGGATGGCAGGGCTACCTGTTGAATCAGCTGATGTCTGTGTGTGTGTGTGTGTGTGTGTATAATAGGATGGCAGGGCTACCTGCTGAATCAGCTGATGTCTGTGTGTGTGTGTGTGTGTGTGCACATAATAGGATGGCAGGGCTACCTGTTGAATCAGCTGATGTCTGTGTGTGTGTGTGTGTGTGTGTGTGTGCACATAATAGGATGGCAGGGCTACCTGTTGAATCAGCTGATGTCTGTGTGTGTGTGTGTGTGCACATAATAGGATGGCAGGGCTACCTGCTGAATCAGCTGATGTCTGTGTGTGTGTGTGTGTGTGTGTGTGCACATAATAGGATGGCAGAGCTACCTGTTGAATCAGCTGATGTCTGTGTGTGTGTGTGTGTGCACATAATAGGATGGCAGGGCTACCTGCTGAATCAGCTGATGTCTGTGTGTGTGTGTGTGTGCACATAATAGGATGGCAGGGCTACCTGCTGAATCAGCTGATGTCTGTGAGTGTGTGTGCACATAATAGGATGGCAGAGCTACCTGCTGAATCAGCTGATGTCTGTGTGTGTGTGTGTGTGTGTGTGTGTGTGTGCACATAATAGGATGGCAGGGCTACCTGCTGAATCAGCTGATGTCTGTGTGTGTGTGTGTGTGTGTGTGCACATAATGGGATGGCAGAGCTACCTGCTGAATCAGCTGATGTCTGTGTGTGTGTGTGTGTGTGTGTGTGTGTGTGTGTGTGTGTGTGTGCACATAATGGAGGATGGCAGGGCTACCTGTTGAATCAGCTGATGTCTGTGTGTGTGTGTGTGTGTGTGTGTGTGTGTGTGTGTGTGTGTGCACATAATAGGATGGCAGGGCTACCTGTTGAATCAGCTGATGTCTGTGTGTCTGTGTGTGTGCACATAATAGGATGGCAGGGCTACCTGTTGAATCAGCTGATGTCTGTGTGTGTGTGTGTGTGCACATAATGGGATGGCAGCTACCTGCTGAATCAGCTGATGTCTGTGTGTGTGTGTGTGTGCATAATAGGATGGCAGGGCTACCTGCTGAATCAGCTGATGTGTGTGTGTGTGTGTGCACATAATAGGATGGCAGAGCTACCTGCTGAATCAGCTGATGTCTGTGTGTGTGTGTGTGTGTGTGTGTGTGTGTGTGTGCACACAATAGGATGGCAGGGCTACCTGCTGAATCAGCTGATGTCTGTGTGTGTGTGTGTGTGTGTGTGTGCACATAATGGGATGGCAGAGCTACCTGCTGAATCAGCTGATGTCTGTGTGTGTGTGTGTGTGTGCACATAATAGGATGGCAGGGCTACCTGCTGAATCAGCTGATGTCTGTGTGTCTGTGTGTGTGTATAATAGGATGGCAGGGCTACCTGTTGAATCAGCTGATGTCTGTGTGTGTGTGTGTGTGTGTGTGTGCACATAATAGGATGGCAGGGCTACCTGTTGAATCAGCTGATGTCTGTGTGTGTGTGTGCACATAATAGGATGGCAGGGCTACCTGCTGAATCAGCTGATGTCTGTGTGTGTGTGTGTGTGTGTGTGTGCACATAATAGGATGGCAGAGCTACCTGTTGAATCAGCTGATGTCTGTGTGTGTGTGTGTGCACATAATAGGATGGCAGGGCTACCTGCTGAATCAGCTGATGTCTGTGTGTGTGTGTGTGTGTGTGCACATAATAGGATGGCAGGGCTACCTGCTGAATCAGCTGATGTCTGTGAGTGTGTGTGCACATAATAGGATGGCAGAGCTACCTGCTGAATCAGCTGATGTCTGTGTGTGTGTGTGTGTGTGCATACAATAGGATGGCAGGGCTACCTGCTGAATCAGCTGATGTCTGTGTGTGTGTGTGTGTGTGTGTGCACATAATGGGATGGCAGAGCTACCTGCTGAATCAGCTGATGTCTGTGTGTGTGTGTGTGTGTGTGTGTGTGTGTGTGTGTGTGCACATAATAGGATGGCAGGGCTACCTGTTGAATCAGCTGATGTCTGTGTGTGTGTGTGTGTGTGTGTGTGTGTGTGTGTGTGTGTGTGTGCACATAATAGGATGGCAGGGCTACCTGTTGAATCAGCTGATGTCTGTGTGTGTGTGTGTGTGCACATAATAGGATGGCAGGGCTACCTGCTGAATCAGCTGATGTCTGTGTGTGTGTGTGTGTGTGTGCACATAATAGGATGGCAGGGCTACCTGCTGAATCAGCTGATGTCTGTGTGTGTGTGTGTGTATAATAGGATGGCAGGGCTACCTGCTGAATCAGCTGATGTCTGTGAGTGTGTGTGCACATAATAGGATGGCAGAGCTACCTGCTGAATCAGCTGATGTCTGTGTGTGTGTGTGTGTGTGTGTGTGTGTGTGTGTGCACATAATAGGATGGCAGGGCTACCTGCTGAATCAGCTGATGTCTGTGTGTGTGTGTGTGTGTGTGCACATAATAGGATGGCAGGGCTACCTGTTGAATCAGCTGATGTCTGTGTGTGTGTGTGTGTATAATAGGATGGCAGGGCTACCTGTTGAATCAGCTGATGTCTGTGTGTCTGTGTGTGTGTGCACATAATAGGATGGCAGGGCTACCTGTTGAATCAGCTGATGTCTGTGTGTGTGTGTGTGTGTGTGTGTGTGCACATAATAGGATGGCAGGGCTACCTGTTGAATCAGCTGATGTCTGTGTGTGTGTGTGTGTGTGTGTGTGTGTGTGTGTGTGTGTGCACATAATAGGATGGCAGGGCTACCTGTTGAATCAGCTGATGTCTGTGTGTGTGTGTGTGTGCACATAATAGGATGGCAGGGCTACCTGCTGAATCAGCTGATGTCTGTGTGTGTGTGTGTGTGCACATAATAGGATGGCAGGGCTACCTGCTGAATCAGCTGATGTCTGTGTGTGTGTGTGTGTGCACATAATAGGATGGCAGGGCTACCTGCTGAATCAGCTGATGTCTGTGAGTGTGTGTGCACATAATAGGATGGCAGAGCTACCTGCTGAATCAGCTGATGTCTGTGTGTGTGTGTGTGTGTGTGTGTGTGTGTGCACATAATAGGATGGCAGGGCTACCTGCTGAATCAGCTGATGTCTGTGTGTGTGTGTGTGTGTGTGCACATAATGGGATGGCAGAGCTACCTGCTGAATCAGCTGATGTCTGTGTGTGTGTGTGTGTGTGCACATAATAGGATGGCAGGGCTACCTGTTGAATCAGCTGATGTCTGTGTGTGTGTGTGCAGGACCTGACCTTGCTCACTACCGCCACTCACAGCTGATGCAGAACTATCGCTGGAACAATGACCGTCCCATCAACTCCACTCTGAGAGAAAGAGTGAAACCTTGCTGCGTTCCTGTGGTCCTGCGCCAGACCTCCATCATGTACTACATCAACAACGGTCTTGACACTGAAGTCAGCATCGTACCCAACATCTTGGTAGACAAGTGCGGATGTGCTTGACCTGTCAGATTAGCATAGCTCGTCAAATATCAAGGATAAATGCATTTTACTTAGTACATTAGCTTCTCGGATTTCTTGCTTCTTTCAGATGAAATAGTGGGAAGAGAATAAACGTTGGATTTTATTCAAGAGGCTGGTAACTGGTGGCATGATGGGGAATCCTCATCGCCCGACAGCGGTCAGTGTAGTTGGTGAAACTGCGACTGTTAGTGGCAAGCAAATCAGTTACCATAGCATTTCTACAGCATTTATTTGACAAATGTTCTTCAGTCTTTTACTCAAAACATGCTTTTCTCAGCCTTGTAGGCTGCCTTTGTTGTAGCTTGTTGGATATTATGACTCTTTTCATAAACAAGCCTGCGTACAAGTATTTTGCTATATTGGACGCCCAGTTATGCACAGCAATGCAAAGTGTATTTGATGGTCACATACTTTCCAGGTGAGTGGATGAAAGAAAATTCCTCCTGATAAACCTATTCAAACATTTGCCTTCTCAGCATGATGGAATAAAACGGCCTCTGTCTGGACGGGAGACTTGTGTGTAACAAGTCACCTGGACATGACCAAGGCTGATGTCATCAATGCCAGGTAAGGGCACTGCAATGAGTCCCAAAACTCAAAACATTTCATTCAAATATTCTAATACAATAGTAGTATTGCAGACAGATGATGAAACAGTGCGATTCACTTTTTCACCCACCATTTGAAGTGAGAGCTGTGAATTCCATACATTCAATAATTTCTTTCGTCCACACCTGGTCTGAGTACCTTCTTGTCCATGTTTTGCACAAACAATGCAACGACACAAAAGTCTAGTGCAGTGGCGTAGGAAGATGCTCGGCTTTGGGGGGGGCAAGCTCCATGCTGACAATGAATAACGTTCACATTCTTGCCTTCCCAGCATCTTTTTTGGGGGGGCTGGCCCCCTTGCCCCCCCCCTGTTCCTACGCCACTGTAGCGCCCTAGTGCCCTAGTGCCCACCAGGTCTTGAGTCAAGACCTAGTTTCACAATGATTAGGAAATAGAGTGGGGTGAGGCCTTGGTTTACATTTTGATGCCTGAGATGTATGTGGGAAACTCCAGCATTTGTTTAAACTGTCCTTGGGTAAAGTTTGCTTTCTTGAGGATTGCATCCTGAACTGTTGTTTCACAACTTTGTCTATGCACACCAGAGGCCACATCTGTCAATGTGAATAATCAGGATCCTGTTATTTGAGAGAGACAAATATTTACTCAATCTGGATACCAAGATAAAAATGTGTTTGTTTGTCAGTTGTTTCAAACTGGACCTTTTAAGCTGTCTCCATCATTCCCCCTAGCTCTGTGTTCCCTGTTCTTACTTGCAGTGCTCACGCAGTTCATGTTCGTGTCAACAAATGTTTATCCCAAAAGATTTCTCAGCAAAAATGGCAAGTTTTTTATATACACAAATATAACATGTTTAAAGACATCGAATTCAATTGTGTGCATGTGAATGTGTGAGCATGCATGCCTGCTTTACAAATATCAGAAGAGAGAACAGCATCTACCACACATTAAAGATGTTATCCCATAATGTGTCTGCCAGTCTTCCCAAAGAATCCAACAATATAAAGCAATGAGCTCCCCTAACACATTCATAAATTTCGGAAATTTGAGCTTGTAACCGTAAAAATGGAATGTAGAAATCATACCTATAATATAATTAGCAGAAATGACAATGCCACACCTGTTGTCACATGCACTACCCAACCAAACTTTTGGAGCTTGGATACACCAACCTATATGTCACATACACAGGAAGACCATCTTGTACTACTTTCTTGTTCCTTCGTATGTTTTCTTTCTGATATAAGTACTGACAGACCATCACAGCTGTTGATCATAAAGTCAGGATCAGCTGCAGGATCACCAGCTGTGTCCGCTGGGATCACACTTCAGAAGTGCTCTCTACCTCATCTCCTCTCTCCAGAAAATCTTCAATGGTGGCTGTTGCCTGTAACCAGTTCGGTCAGTGATCGGTCAGTGAAGGTCAGCTCACTCTAACGTCTTTGCCTTTTGCACACAGTTCTGATATCTACCCTCCTTTCTCCCTTCATTTAAACACACACACACGCATCTACATTTCTAACGTCTGTGTGTTTGCATCACTAGCTCAGTGACAGACAAAGTTTCTGAATCTTTTGATGAGAGTATGGCAGGCTGTTCATGCACTTGTAGTATTAAAGGTTACCAACATTATGTATCTGTCTTTGTCAACTAACAAACTTTTAAAGTCCAGACACCTACCAAGTACTTTTCACTGGCTCCACCCACAGAAGAAAATTATTTATATCAACTACAGAATAAAAATGTCACCTACATTCTCGCCTACAAAACAACAAATCCTTTCAACTGAGCTAATACAGTGATTTCTCCTGCTTTATAACCTTGTTCAAAAACAATGTACACACTTTTCTTCCCAACTTACCCACACATAGAAGGTTGCTGCCCCAGCTGAAATATCACGAACTTCATCAAGTGCAAACTTTTCCAACAATGCCTTAGCACGTTGCACGACACTGACAGTGAGTGAGTCAGTCTTCAGCTCCAGACACCTGCGCTTGAGACTCTCCTTTCCAGTTTTTCCCACCAAAGCCTGCACAGCTTTCCAGTCCTATGGAAAGTTTAAAAGGGACCAATGTTTCTGAATTACAGGTGGACTAGCGGACAGGGATTAGTCCTTTTCACAACACATTCAATGGCATGCAAGTGAAAAGTCTAGGAATTGTGTGACTAAACAAGCTTGAGATATTTACCACCACATACAATGAATGGTGTCTATACTAACTGCTTGTGCTGTGCTTCAAAGTTAGGGGCTCAGTTATGAGGATTTTACACATCAAAAGGACCAGACATAACAGTCTGTGATGCTGTAATGATCTGTATAATGACATCCTCACAGTCTGTGATGCTGTAATGATCTCTATAATGACATCCTCACAGTCTGTGATGCTGTAATGATCTGTATAATGACATCCTCACAGTCTGTGATGCTGTAATGATCTGTATAATGACATCCTCACAGTCTGTGATGCTGTAATGATCTGTATAATGACATCCTCACAGTCTGTGATGCTGTAATGATCTCTATAATGACATCCTCACAGTCTCAGATGCTGTAATGATCTGTATAATGACATCCTCACAGTCTGTGATGCTGTAATGATCTGTATAATGACATTCTCACAGTCTGTGATGCTGTAATGATCTCTATAATGACATCCTCACAGTCTGTGATGCTGTAATGATCTCTATAATGACATCCTCACAGTCTGTGATGCTGTAATGATCTCTATAATGACATCCTCACAGTCTGTGATGCTGTAATGATCTCTATAATGACATCCTCACAGTCTGTGATGCTGTAATGATCTGTATAATGACATCCTCACAGTCTGTGATGCTGTAATGATCTGTATAATGACATCCTCACAGTCTGTGATGCTGTAATGATCTCTATAATGACATCCTCACAGTCTGTGATGCTGTAATGATCTGTATAATGACATCCTCACAGTCTGTGATGCTGTAATGATCTGTATAATGACATTCTCACAGTCTGTGATGCTGTAATGATCTCTATAATGACATCCTCACAGTCTGTGATGCTGTAATGATCTCTATAATGACATCCTCACAGTCTGTGATGCTGTAATGATCTCTATAATGACATCCTCACAGTCTGTGATGCTGTAATGATCTCTATAATGACATCCTCACAGTCTGTGATGCTGTAATGATCTGTATCATGACATTCTCACAGCCAGTGATGCTGTAATGATCTGTATCATGACATTCTCACAGCCAGTGATGCTGTAATGATCTCTATAATGACATCCTCACAGTCTGTGATACTGTAATGATCTCTATAATGACATCCTCACAGTCTGTGATGCTGTAATGATCTCTATAATGACATCCTCACAGTCTGTAATACTGTAATGATCTCTATAATGACATTCTCACAGTCTGTGATGCTGTAATGATCTGTATAATGACATCCTCACAGTCTGTGATGCTGTAATGATCTCTATAATGACATCCTCACAGTCTGTGATGCTGTAATGATCTCTATAATGACATCCTCACAGTCTGTGATGCTGTAATGATCTGTATAATGACATCCTCACAGTCTGTGATGCTGTAATGATCTGTATAATGGCATCCTCACAGTCTGTGATGCTGTAATGATCTGTATCATGACATTCTCACAGCCAGTGATGCTGTAATGATCTGTATAATGACATCCTCACAGTCTGTGATGCTGTAATGATCTCTATAATGACATCCTCACAGTCTGTGATGCTGTAATGATCTCTATAATGACATCCTCACAGTCTGTGATGCTGTAATGATCTCTATAATGACATCCTCACAGTCTGTGATGCTGTAATGATCTGTATCATGACATTCTCACAGCCAGTGACGCTGTAATGATCTCTATAATGACATCCTCACAGTCTGTGATACTGTAATGATCTCTATAATGACATCCTCACAGTCTGTGATGCTGTAATGATCTCTATAATGACATCCTCACAGTCTGTAATACTGTAATGATCTCTATAATGACATTCTCACAGTCTGCTGATGTACAATGACATCCTCACAGTCTGTGATGCTGTAATGATCTCTATAATGACATCCTCACAGTCTGTGATGCTGTAATGATCTCTATAATGACATCCTCACAGTCTGTGATGCTGTAATGATCTGTATAATGACATCCTCACAGTCTGTGATGCTGTAATGATCTGTATAATGGCATCCTCACAGTCTGTGATGCTGTAATGATCTGTATCATGACATTCTCACAGCCAGTGATGCTGTAATGATCTGTATAATGACATCCTCACAGTCTGTGATGCTGTAATGATCTCTATAATGACATCCTCACAGTCTGTGATGCTGTAATGATCTCTATAATGACATCCTCACAGTCTGTGATGCTGTAATGATCTCTATAATGACATCCTCACAGTCTGTAATACTGTAATGATCTCTATAATGACATTCTCACAGTCTGTGATGCTGTAATGATCTGTATAATGACATGCTCACAGTCTGTGATGCTGTAATGATCTCTATAATGACATCCTCACAGTCTGTGATGCTGTAATGATCTGTATAATGACATCCTCACAGTCTGTGATGCTGTAATGATCTGTATAATGACATCCTCACAGTCTGTGATGCTGTAATGATCTGTATCATGACATTCTCACAGTCTGTGATGCTGTAATGATCTGTATAATGACATCCTCACAGTCTGTGTTGCTGTAATGATCTCTATAATGACATCCTCACAATCTGTGATGCTGTAATGATCTCTATAATGACATCCTCACAGTCTGTAATACTGTAATGATCTCTATAATGACATTCTCACAGTCTGTGATGCTGTAATGATCTGTATAATGACATCCTCACAGTCTGTGTTGCTGTAATGATCTCTATAATGACATCCTCACAATCTGTGATGCTGTAATGATCTCTATAATGACATCCTCACAGCCAGTGATGCTGTAATGACCTGTATAATGACATCCTCACAGCCAGTGATGCTGTAATGACTGTAACATATATTGTAATATATATATATATATAGAGAGAGAGACCTATATGATGACATTGTGACAGTCTATAATTAACTAAAAATCATCCTGGTGCTAAAGTTTGACATAAGTTTTGATGATAGAGGTCTGATGTATGAAGAATGAAAATCAAAGGCAGACTGTCAAAAAAGTCAGGGTCCCTGGCTTCAAACTCCAAGACTATATATAGCAATCAAAGAAATGCACTGACATCAGGTTAGACTCTATCATAAACTGTGGAATTATTTTACAGAAAACTAGACATCATGACTACTCTTGGAGTTAAGATAATGGCTTACTTGATATCTCAGGCCCTACATGATTGGATCTTGTCAGCAAAAATGTCAAACTAGCATGAAGGTAGATTAGAAAAGATAAGTCACGTGAGCAGTAAAGCCCACTGATTTACAAGGGGAGGATAGGGCCTGCAAAAGCTGCTGGTAGTGCTAGTATGTTGCCATGCAGAGAACTGGAAGTGAATGAGACGCAAAGAATATTGCTAACCCCACCTTTGTCTCCTTCTCCTTGTGACTCAAGAGAAGGAAGACTGCCGTCATCACACTGTGCACCACTGGTGGAGGATTAGTGTAGCTTCGGATCTCAGCCACCGTTGACTGTTTCAGCTCCAAGATTTCATGCCTAATGCGTTCTAATCGTTTCAACCGGCCTAGAAGACGACCAGCATCTGCCATTTCTTTTTCAAGATCTGCGTGGTAGCCATGTTCCCGAACAAAGGCCATGGCTCTCTCTAGCTCTATGATTTCCCGCTTGCTCATTGCCTGGTTTAGATCTACCAAAATGAAGATAAGAGGTCACTGGCACTATAACAAGTATATATATATGTAAAGAGAATGAGAGGTCAGAGGTTACTGGCACTAGAACAAATACATCTGATGTAAAGAGAATGAGAAGTGTTGCAGTTTCACCCATAATTGCTTCACAGTACACATTACAGTTACAGTCACAGAAGTTCTCAGATTGCACTGCTAGACTGCCTGTGTTCTTCAACGTCAGTTAATCAATGCAAGGCAAAAAGAACTTTCATTTTAAAAATATCCAACTGATTCAAGGTTTTCTGCATCTGAAAAGGAGTACAGTACTGAATAATGGCACTACACTACACTACACTACACCAAGTACTTCAAAAGCTCACCATCTTTTGCAGAAATTTTCCTCAAGAGTTGCACAGCTTTTTCTAAGTCCATGTCATCATCTGACAGTTCAGCTTTTTGAAACTCTTTAATGGAGTACTCTAGCTGGAACTTTTCCTGTGACTTGATAGCCACCTTGAGCTGGATGCGAATACGTTTGTGTTTGTTTTCTGGAAAACATCCAAGAGTTATTAGAATAGTCAAGCCATCAAGCTTTATTCTTGCTTCCAACAGATTAGGAGGCTATATGCCATAAACATTGGAAATGTCAGTCGGCAATCTTAAACCTCATTATTCGAGTCTTCATCACAGGTGACTTTAAGGAATGTTAAGGACACTCTGAGACTGCTAAGTGACAGATTATTAATGTTGTTTAGCTCTGAGACTGCTAGGTGGTACATTATTAATGGAACTCTCTCCCTGTCCATATCTGCCACCTTCCTACAATTGAATCCTTCAAATCTGCACTGAAAACTCACCTCTTCCTTGAGCATTACTCCTAACACAGTCCACACAATGCTCGTCCTTCTTAACCACCTCCCCTTCCCTCTTGCTACTTGTCTCCCCATCTTTCTCTGCAGAATCACTATATCCTCTGTTCCTGTTACTTGCTGCCTTTTTGTGTTTTCTATCTTTGTTTTCTGTTTGTCGTCAGTAATGTTGTTTATTCTTCCGTCCCTCGTGTTCTATCATGTAGTCCACGTCTCTTCCTTGTTTTAAGCGCTAAGAGCATGCTCTCTATGAGTGTCAATATGCGCTATAAACATCTTCATTTATTATTATTATTATTATTGTTGTTCAGCTCTGAGAGTGTTATAGGTTGCAGATTATTAATGTTATTCAGCTTCTACATTCTCTTGTGACAGGTTAAGCCCCAAATGTAAGGCTCCTAATACTCGTATAACTCTTCTCTTGCTCTATTGGTATTCCAGAGAGATGAAGGACAATGCTTGTCTGTGTGAGGCCAAGAATGTGCAAATCTTAAGACTTTTGTCTCAGTTCGTTATTTTCATGGCAAAGCAAATGCCTTGGGTCCCAGCAGGACACTAATAAGAGTCAAAAGAACAGTGATTTTTTTGTAAAGATTACATTTGGTAGAAGGTTAGTGATCATTTCACACAAGTGCTGGTGGAGGTCGTTGTTGACAAAAATGGGTTAATTTACTCTGATCACCAAGACCAAAGGCAGGCTGGTAGTGTTTGTTACTTTAAATGACCCAAACCTAGCGTTTAGGATGGCAGCCCCTGTGTAATTCTTAACATGATAATTTCTTTTATGTCATATCTCTGTCAGTGCCCTGCTCGCTCCCTCTCAAATGTCATATCTCTGTCAGTCCCTTCGCTCTCTCCCTCTCTGACTTAGATGTCATGCTCTTTTATTGCAATCATAAAAAACCATCTTCCCATAATGCACATTCCATCTTGCCTTTGGCAACTTTTCGAAGGTTCTTCTCTTCGTCCTCCAGTTCTCTTCTCTCTTTGTCACTAGCTCCTCTCTTTCGTCTTATTACATCTTGCAGCCTGTCACTGGCTTCTTTTTCTGTCTTCTCAGCTTCCTGCTCATGTATTATGCATACGGACAAACATCATGACATTCACATGACTTAATGTCTAGATGTCAGATAGCAGATGCGAAAACTGAAAGCCATTTGACAAACATTTCTGTTTTGTCTACTTGTGGAGGCTGAAGGAATATTGTAATATTACCAAAGGAGCCTGCGAATTACAACACAACCTATTTATTGTTTATTTCTGTTCACAACAAATACAAGGGAAGCAAACATGTAAAGGTCAGACATGAGTTACCTCTCTTAATTTGTCCATATTGTTGTCCCTCTCTTCTTCCTCTTCTTTCTTCTTCTGCATCGTCAGAAAAAAACCCCACAAAAATCGACTGAATTATATCATTCATATAAATTACAAAAATGCCTGGAGCTATCTTCACTTGTCAACTGTACAAGGAGATGTACTGCATACTATCACATCTAATGAAAATTTTTTAATTACTTTCAAGACCATCCTCTCTGGTGAAGATAGGACCTACAGGAATAACAAGTTCATGAAAGTAAGTAGCAAACAATGACGCAATGAGAAGTGCCCTGTGCAGGTCTGCAGGCTCTTTTGGCTGCTGCTTTCCCTGACAGTTAACCCAAACAATTTTACACAATGTTGCCATTCTTTATATGGCAAATTACAGGAGGTGACCTGTTTCTGATGTCTTAGATCTTTTTGATCACTAGATGCTTAGAACTCTTTCTTGCAAGATTTTGATGATTTTCCAAGAACAGCCACATGTGTAATGGATATTTGACAAGATGCTTTAAAGCTTACATACAGTTTCCAGGGTTTGGGGGAGTTTTTGGCTAGCCTGCATTAACCAGATGTGTGAAATCTTACCATTTCCCCCTATTCTATTTACCTTATTTTCACATGGAAGTGCATAAAAAATGCTACTTTTAATTAAGATAAGATTAAAGATTCCTGATGAGGTGTACATTTTCAGAGAGCTCTAAGTGATGAATATATATATATATATATGTATATTTTGTTGTTATTATAAAATGGTTTAATAATGTGGATCCAAAAGCTAAATACCTGAACTTGTTCTTCACTTCACACCTGTACTTATTCTTCCCTTTAGCAGTTCTTTCTTACATTTTCACTTTACCTTTCTTATGCTATTTGCAGATGTTTGTTTTTCCTTACGCTTTGTCATATTACCTTTTCTTGCTCAATTCGTAGTTTTTCTTCCTGAAGCCTTCTGCGTTGCTCTGAAATTAAGAATGGCCCCACATTTATGGCAACCTTCACTTCACATCTTCATGTACCTTGTGTTATTATAATAAACTATTTTTTCTCTCACATTTTTAATGTATTACCAAAAAAATCCAGTATTTTTTAAAATAATTTGGTAAATAAGATTTACTAAGAAAACTGGTAAAGCGATTTCTTGTACAATAAAATCATTGTTGACTGAAACTACTGCATGACGTGAGATTTTATCAGACCTCAACTGTAAACTAAATGGCAGAGGATTCATAACATACGATTTATTTTTTTGTATGCATTTCACAGAAGGAACATCAAGGAAGAATGCTGCAGTTCTAGTTCAATGCACATACCTTCTTCTCTTCTTCTTCTCCTTTCTTCTTCTTCGTCTTCTTTGGCCTGTCAATAAAGTGAAAAAAAAACCTGTAGAAAACCCCAAGACAAACAAAAACAACAACAAAAAAAGACAAAAAGTGAGGATGATGCAAGTCATTCTGGCTGAAAATTTTAAATCTCACCCTTAGCTCGTTTGGTTGATGATTAGGAAACTGCTACCAACCATTTAAAATGCAGATGCATCATAAATAAATGCTAGAAACTATTATAAACACTAGAGACCACAATAAATAAACATCAGAAGCCATCATAAATGAACACGAGAAACCATAATAAATAAACACTAGGAACCATCATAAATAAACACTAGGAACCATCATAAATAAACACTAGGAACCACAATAAACACCAGAAGCCATCAATAATGCTAGGTCACTCATTACCTTCATCTTCTTCTTTTTTTCTAGTTCCTTTTCTTTTTTCATGTTTTCCCTCTCTCGTTTTAGAGCTTCCTCAAATTCCATTTTTCTCCGGAGTTTTTCTGCAGAGACAAAGATTTATGGATGATTAAGAAAAAAAATTACACCATTACCTTGATTTTTACATTAATTTTCAAATACTTTTCTATTAACTTTCATTTGAAAGGATTCAACTGTTAACAGATGTGACCTATAGTAGGTGGTCTCATCCTCCTGGGTATGTGTGAAATATCTTCCATTTTAGCAATACTCAGACAGATTACTATCTTTTCTGGGGGATGGAGAAAAAAGATAAATGAGAAATGAAATGCAAAGAACAAAACCGTTTATCAATTGAAGACTAAATTGTTGACCCCTACATATTGATGTTATTGTCAATGCAGTTTCACCTTCCTCTTCTTGTTGCAGCAATCTTTCTTCCTCCTCTAGTGATGCTCTGCTGGGCAGTTCACAAAGCAACACTTCAATTTCTGCAAACCCTATTCTGCTTTCAGGAACTGGTCGACGTTTTAGGAAACGATCCCACTTACGTTTTGAAAAATACTTGCCGTGTACAGCTTGTGTAAGCCATCTACAGACAATATAAGTGCACAGACTGTTTAAATCTCTTGTAACCTAGATAGAGTTAGGATTGATCAGTCATAAGCAGCAAAACGAAATACTATGATCAATTAATGAAACTGGTTTCACAGTATGTCCTGCAAATATTTGAGATTATTATAGCTGATGTGATTTGCAGCGTAGTGTGACATGTAGTTAATATTATGTCCATGAGCATATGTGAGAGTGCAGCTCCTGTGTTTCAATTCTACTGTCATTGACAGCTTTAATACAAGAAGAAAATTTGCAGTTTGATGCAGTCTGTAATGGACATTAAAGTATTCTTACAATTAAAAGACATTAACTCATTCAATACAGGTGTATGATGCAATTGAGCTACAGAACAGCTCATTCAATATAGGTGTAACAACACAACTGAGTTAAAGAGCTATGAAGATGTTCACATTTGCAGGAACAAACTGTAAGGGAAGTGTTAAGGCATTAACATCTTTTAAAAGTGAGCAGCTAAATCTGTAGGAACCAATGTCACCACCAGCAGCTCTCACAATGTTTATGCCTTCACAGCAACAGTCTCAATATCAGCAGCTGTCATAATCTATACTATCACAGCAACAGTCTTAATATCAGCAGCTGCCATAATGTATACTATCACAGCAACAGTCTTAATATCAGCAGCTGTCATAATCTATACTATCACAGCAACAGTCTCAATATCAGCAGCTGTCGTAATCTATACTATCACAGCAACAGTCTCAATATCAGCAGCTGTCGTAATCTATACTATCATAGTAACAATCTTAATATCAGCAGCTGTCATAATCTATACTATCATAGCAACAGTCTCAATATCAGCAGCTGTCGTAATCTATACTATCATAGCAACAGTCTCAATATCAGCAGCTGTCGTAATCTATACTATCACAGCAACAGTCTCAATATCAGCAGCTGTCGTAATCTATACTATCACAGCAACAGTCTCAATATCAGCAGCTGTCGTAATCTATACTATCATAGCAACAGTCTCAATATCAGCAGCTGTCGTAATCTATACTATCACAGCAACAGTCTCAATATCAGCAGCTGTCGTAATCTATACTATCACAGCAACAGTCTCAATATCAGCAGCTGTCGTAATCTATACTATCATAGCAACAGTCTCAATATCAGCAGCTGTCGTAATCTATACTATCACAGCAACAGTCTCAATATCAGCAGCTGTCGTAATCTATACTATCACAGCAACAGTCTCAATATCAGCAGCTGTCGTAATCTATACTATCATAGCAACAGTCTCAATATCAGCAGCTGTCATAATCTATACTATCACAGCAACAGTCTCAATATCAGCAGCTGTAATAATCTATACTATCACAGCAACAGTCTTAATATCAGCAGCTGTCATAATCTATACTATCACAGCAACAGTCTTAATATCAGCAGCTGTCACAGTTTATACCATCATAGCAACAGTTTAATATCAGTAACAGCCAAAATCTTTACCACCAAAGGAACAGTCTAAATACCAGCAGCTGACCTAGCCTGCTCTGTTGTGATGGTGTCCTTGCCCTCTCTATCAAGCATAGAGAACTCCCAGCGCAGATCCTGAAGAAGGAAATAGCGTCGGTCCATCTCCTGAAGCAAGTCTTTGAGCTCTGACACTGTGCACACATGATCCACACAAGTGTATTGGATGGCGGCATTTACCTGCAAATAGTGTGACTAGTTCTATGAGTGAAAAGAGACACATTATATTGCTAAAGCTTCTACAACACAGCCATTCTCTTTGTCCTTTGTTTGTGAAGTAGTGTAAGATGTTGTCATAGATATAACCACCATGCTGTTATCATCTCTTAAATCAAAAAATAAAGCATCACCATCATCACTATTGCCACTTGCATCAAGAACTGTATCCCTTCCCTCAGTGACTTCATAAAATATTTTGTCTTCTTCCTCAGAAAATACATCTAGATCATCATCATTGTCACTGAGTATCCCACTGTCGCTGAGTATTCGACTGTCAGTGAATGTACAATTAGCTTACTATCAGTGAATGTACAACTAGCTTACCGTCATTGTCAGTGAATGTACATCTAGCTCCCTGTCACCTTCACTGGGTATTCTATGGTCAGTGCATGTATATATAGCTTACTGTCATTGTCTCTGAGTATCCCACTGTCAGTGACAGTATTATGCACTGCTGAGCAGTTAGCTTGACTTGTCTTCACTGTAGGCTGTTAAGGATTATCGTCCATTGGAGTGGTCAATGTGCAAGGTTTATTTTCTTCTAAGTAATGTTAAAAGGGAAAGAAGTTACAAATAAACAAGGAACTAAACATATATATATATATATATGTGTGTGATGCTTCTTTATGACAATTTGTGTCTTTTTTAAGCCATATTTGACCTGAGTCTATAGGTGTAGTGAGAAGTGAGTTCAAATCATCTATAGTCTAATACTACTAAATTAATAATAATTCATTATTTTATATCAACTATAACAACTACCAAGGGCTACTGAAATAATTCTTTGGATATAGACCTTGACCATTGTCTTTGATATGCAGGTAGGGTACAATTTTAAGAAATTTTCAGAAAAATAAAAAAAAATCGACAGAAGATAACAAAAATTATGTTTAAAGTTTATGAAGATTAGATCACTATACACAGGACTGGTGTGTGAATCTGATGTCATCATAAATATTGAACATTAGACGTGTGGTCTGCCTCTCTAAACACTAGATGACTGATGGGTGACTGATGTGTACTGTGTGAATCATACATAATCAATCTTAATAATCACTCTATTATACACTGAGATCACAATTATCATGCAACATCTGTCATATAACTAACCTGAACAAAACTGAGATCACCTGAAATATTAAAAATGTGCTATAACCAACCTGCTCAAAACTAAGGCCACCTATTCTGATGTCACTATGAAGTGTCTGGACCTGGACTGGAGTTAGTCCTCCTTTGCACTCAGTGTCATATTGATAAAATACATTTTGTAAGATTTGTTTGTCGTCTGCCACAATGAACTCTCCCATTGTGCTTTTAGGCTTGTCAATCAGCAAACCTGTTGGGGGATATAAGTAGTTAAATGCCATTTTAAGTCAAATATATAGTCATACCATCTCAATAAAGGTGAATCAAAGGCCAGCTAGGAATAAAGCATGTCAGTCAACTGGAAACAGATACTTGAAAATAAACTGATTATACATTGGTCAATATATTATTAATGTCTTTTTTGTTTTGCTTTCATTGAATTAATTTGGTGATCGGTGCCATATCTCCACGCACCTTAATGGTTTTTAAAAGACGTTTTTATTTTGGGGGAAATTTACCTAAGCTACAGTTTAAAGTAGCTTTCGCAATACATGATTGCTCTGACCTGGAAAATATGCCCAGTTTTTATGTTTTCAAGATGGAAAGAACACATTTATACATCCCGTCTTCTGCACGATGGCATGGGTCAGCCATATTTCAACAATGGTGTCGCTATAGTGCTGGGATTTTGTAACAGCACTTCCCATTGGTTTAATTAGTGAACCAAGCGACCTTGCCCCGGAAATAGTTGCCAGCACGGAAGTGGTAGGTGTAGTCTGCTGTTTTGGAAATGTAGCGACTGCATGAAGTTTACTGTCAGCCGCTTTTCCTCATGATCACTACTTTGTCAGTTTTGGATTTATAGAATAATTGATAGAATATTTTACACAATGACAACTGATGTTGAAAATCATATTCGACAAAATCACCAATGGCAAAAGTTGCCCGCTAATATCAAGCAGGTAAGATTATAGAAGCAGGATCTTTTTCCTGGAGGCAGACGCTTTAAGGAAGGTTGTCAGTGAATAATGAATAGTTAAAGGTTAAATTGTGGATGTATCTCTCATATTGTCAAAAGAAGAAAAATATTTTCGTTTCAAGCGTCGTCGTCCATTTCAAGTTCCTTAAGAAATCTGTTGAAATAAGTTACACACTTTAGAAGTTCTTATATATAGCAGAACCAAAAGATGTTTTTTAGACTGAAATGTTTTGGTTTTTTTCCCGATTCTTTCGAGGACTGTGGCAACAGCACATGATATATTTTTTAATTTAATAACTGGTGATAGATGTACAACAGTACTTTTAAATCATCATTTGTGATGAGAATTTTAACAAAATGTTTGCACAATATTATAAAAATGCTCTTTTGTGTTGTAAAATGAGAGGTCTGTGGTGATGTAGCTACCATGTAATGCCGTGTGGGATATTGATTAAAACTGAGGGAAATGGTTGAAGAAGCGTCTAAAAATGTGGATGTTTTTCACTTTTGCCTGATATCTGAGGTATATTTTACTAGTCACACTAAGCAGACAAATATCATCATAGCTGATTCTGCAGGCCTTTTAATAGGTATAAATGCATGAGCAATGAATTAGGTACCTGTATCTTAGTATATTTTTACATTATGCCGCCTTGAGTTTATGCTCATTCCTCTGCCTAAATCTCTTTGTTGGAGCTTTGCGTTTTAGCTAATTTCTATGTTTAAATCTCTTTGTTAGAGCCTTGGGAACTCCCAGAGAGAGTATGAGAAAGCTATTGTCTCATTCAGTGTTAAAAACCAGCTTCGATACAAGGGAAATCTTGGTATGTTGTGTCTGGCAAAAGAATGTGACAGCAGTAACATTTTAAAGTTAACAGTTCTTTCATTAAAGACTATTAAAACTAACTAGATTTTTTTCTTCGTAAAGATGGATAGTCATGTTGATAAATATTATATGCAAGGAAACGCTTTAAAATCTGATTATGAATGGTATTCATCAATGCTCTAAACTGATTATAAACTCCGATGTAGCTTGAAGTAGGAGATATATTGGTGTTTTCATGTAACTGGTCAGGCTTTCCATTTGATATCAGAATGGTATCTGTGATGTAGTGAAGACAGTGCGGAAGGATGAGAGACGATATTATGAAGACTTGATGCAGTACAGCCGTGAGCACTTGATGCTGTACCCATACCACTTGGCGGATGTGATTGTGAAAGGCTTGCGAATCACTCCATTTATGTACTACATCAACATGATGCAAGACATCATGGTACAGGAGAAGAGCTATGATTCCCTTCCCAACTTCACTGCTGCTGACTGTGAGTGCCTGGGACAGGGAAGACTTTTTCTTGTTCATTTGTTTTGATTGAGCTGCCCTATATCTTCTGACCTTTGTGCTTTTATTTAACTCAGAGTAGACATGGCATTTAAGTGCAAAATCTGGCTCTAAAATCATGAAAGTGTGTACAATTTTAGGGATCCAGATAGTTTATATTAAGAATGAAAAAGTGTCTTTTTCAGTGTTAGAAAAGTAAAGCTAATGTGATTAGAAGCTTTACCATAAGTAGTGTATTCACCATTTTTGATAACATGCATGTGACCTTCACTTCAAGTGTCAATTTGGATCTCTTTCAATTTTGATGTTGTCTCATCGATTTGTGTGTCATTGTTGTCAAACCACATTCAACTTGTTAGTTTCAAATGCCCAACATTGGCAGAAAGAAATGACAGATAAGGATATGCTTATTTTTATCACATATAAAAATTATTGAAGTAAAATACCTTTAACCACTATCATGTAAACAAAAGTATAAGAAAACGGAAACTCAAAATGTAGCTGTCTCATAGGAAGACTTCTTGGCCCCTGCCACACCACCATTTTTAGAAGCTTGACCAGTTTCAGTGCAAATAAATGTAAATTTCAGCAGGTGTAGCCTGATTTGTCAGAAATAGTCAGAATTTCAGGCAGATTTACAGCATGTTTTCACTTAACCGAAAAATATATGATGCCACTATACTAAATACACTTAATACAGTGTCAACAAGGTTAGTGAAAAACAGTAACAGACAATATTGTGTAGGGTTAGTTCCTCTAGTGCCTCTCTTGTTTTCTTATTATGTGTAAAGTGCACACTTTTTCATGCTCTTGATTTTTATTTATGTCATTATTTAATTTGATAAGCTCTATCTTAGCTTTCATAGTGTGAAACTATCAAGCTTATATTTTATCATTAATGACATGTACTCAAGCTCTCATTTACACTTGCTTCAGTTTGGAGATTTGGCAAGTATAGATGGCTCCTCCTCTTCGAAAGAAATCTGCATCAAGGATTTACATAAACTAGCAGAGCCTTAAATGACAACCTTTGCATACCTGATTGTGAAAAGGTGGTTATGGAGTGGAAGTAATGAAAGAAAATTTAAGTGTAAACTCTTTCACTGAGTTTCTTTTCAGGTCTACGACTGCTGGGAATAGGTCGCAATCAGTACATTGATCTCATGAATCAGTGTAGGTCATCAAAGGTGAGTTGATTTTGTTTAAGTTAGGCATGTGCCCACACACACACACACACACACGTTAATAAATTATAGTTTAGTGTTACATTTTGCTACTTTTAGATAAGTAATAATAGAACCTGTTATAGAGGTAAAAAAAAACTGTTTACTGCTATTCAAGTGTTTATTTTTTAAAGGAACAGAAAGAATGAATATGCTGCCTTTCTTTAATTGAGACTTTGGCTATGCCATCAATGAAAGCCTTACATTTGGAAAAATGTTTTAAGACCAAGAAGCCACTTGAGCAACTAGTTGAATTTAGATATTTGCAAGCTGCTGAGTATAGATAAACACATTTCGGCTCATGAGACCAAACTTAAAGATCTTTTACAGAATTTTCAAACTTTTTTCTGTGTCAGTAACTATTTTATAAATGATTGACAGAAATTCTTTAGAAAGAAGCCTGTAAGAGAACTCCTACCAGCTCAGCCAGTGGAGGAAGCAACTGTGGAGGGATGGTGGATTGTCAACATTGGCTATGTCACTGAGGATGATGTTAAAGTATATCAGCAATTGTCATTATTGACTAAATTATGAAGAATGGTATTAGGCTATATCAGAGTTTGTGAGAATTGGCTTTTTTAGATAACTATTATTATTTTGATCATTATATTAAAAGTCATCTTTTATAAATAATACTGATACCTGCATAATACATGCATGATGCATGACACATACATGAGACACATATTTTGGTTTTTAGAATGGCATTTCTTCTTTGTACTGTACCAGATGACATGACTATTAGGAGTTACCTCAACTAGCTATCTCAATTCCAGCTGTCCTTTCCAGATTGGCCCAATGAACAGGGAGAACACAAACTCAAACTACCCATTCCCCATCCCGCCCTGTCTAGCTTGTGAGTTCACCCAGCTTCGACCATATCGGTAGTGTTTCAACTGCCTTGCTTCTGTGAAAAAAAGAAGTAAATAATGGATATGCGTTGTGCCTGTGGGCTGGCGAAGTCCCATGCTAACTTGCACATGTATTGTTCTACCAATTTGCCATGTGAAGTTTGCTGTTAGTGGTAAAGGTAAGGCTACACAGCCAGAGACATCTTGTCTCGCAACAGCAAGTAACGACGCCTTTCTGAATGCATCATTACAGCCTACTAGGGACCAGGTGTCTCTGTGCAGCAGCTCGAACCTTCCTCTTTCCCGCCTTCGCCTGCAGTTACAGGTGGTCCCTCAGTGTTCGTGGTTGGGCACTGGAAATTCGTTACCTCCTGCACCAGATTTCGAGGATTATGTCCAGGCCTAGGAAGAGAAATTGTCACTCTACCTCCTTGTGAGTTTCTGTTGTGTGAAGTTTCTGTTGCTATGCTATCTGCCACTCTGTGGCTTTCGGGATAAAACATATGCTAACTTTGCTTCTGGTTTTCCCTTTACCCATAAAGAGTTGGACCCAGATGCAACCTCATTTTTGTCATCAAAAACCTTCACTAGCTGTTCTTTTCCCAGATGGATTAGACCAGTGTGCCCAATCTTTTCTCGCCTGAGGGCCGCACTCGACATGATATAAAATCTCACAGACCAGAATATAGAGGTTTTACCAGAATCATGCCGACATTAAAAATGAAATTATGCAGCGATATACCAAAGCATAAGATTTGGTTAGGAAGAAAGAAATCATAAGCCAAAATGAGCGGGCCGCATGAGGTACCTTCGCGGGCTGGGTGTGGCCCACGGGCCATAGATTGGGCACACCTGGATTAGACCAACAGGCACGTTAATGTGACATCTTGCACAGGTTCATTCCTTCATGTCTCTGCTTACAGAAGCAATAGTTATTTTGTCGGCCAGAGAGAACCGTCCCCTTATAGCAGATAGACGGACATGGCTGTTAGCTACAGTGTACGTCTGTACAAATAAATCGTCTTCTGGCTCTGCAGGGCCATCACAAACACCAACTCCATGGTGCAAGCTGCATGGGGCCTTACTTGTTTTGAGGAAATTTCAGAGAAGACAAGTCGCCTTCTCTGAGAGACCTGTCCTTGTTTCTCTGCCCAAGGGAAAACCGGTCTACATCGGGTTCACTGTACAGATGCAAGAAACAGTTTGCATCTGGCTAAGTATGCTCTCATCTCCCTGGCAAATGCTCATCTACTCAGCGCAGGACCTCTTTGAAATGACTGCTAGTTCCCTCCTGCCTCCCCGCTGTGAGTCTTCAGTCTGGCGAAAAACTGGAGAGGTGAACTCACAGGTTAGACAGGGTGAGATGGGGGTGAGTTGTTTTAGTTCGTGTTCTCCCCGTTCATTGGTCATTGCTGACCAATTGGGAACAGAGAACTGGAATTGAGGTAGCTAGTTGGGATAGCTGTTCATAGTCATGTCATCTGGTAAATGCTCAAAGAAAGAAATTTTACCATGAAAAATTATATTTCTTGCACTAGCTGACAAAGTTCAAGGGAGTGAATTCCAAAATCAGGTTCTTCAGCTGTTTTATCTTGTGGTTCCCAGTTATTTAAAATGCTTCACATAAGTGGCCAGTTCAAAAGAATACTTTGTTTTAAATCAGATTTTGCTTGAGATTGAGTTATTGTCTATGCTATAATCAAACTGTGATAAAAGGGATGACACATTTGTGTCATCATTTGGTTCACACTGAAGGTTGACTGATGGATAACAACCATCAAGTAAGCATGTCAACACTTGTCAACACTGCAAGTGTTGTATGTAATGCAGGGAGCCAAATATTCATTTTAACATTATTAGACGTGTGTAATATAAGGAGCCAAACATATTAACACCGTGAGTCTTTAATGCAGGGAGGCAAATATGTTAATAGTGAGTCTTTCATGTGATGTAGGGAGCCAGACAAGTTAACTCTATTAGTCTTTTATGTACTGTAGGGAGCCAAACATGCATGTTAACATTGTGAATTTGTATGCAATGTAGAAAGCCAAATATGCTAACACTGTGAGTGTTTTATGTAATGTAGGGATTCAGATGTTGAAACAGCAGGCTGTCTTGTCAGAAGAGCAGAGCATAGCACTGGCATTTAAACTTTTATGTTAACACTGCGAGGCTTTAGTGTAATGCAGGGAATTGGACATTGAAACAGCAGACTCTTTAGAACAGTAGTGCTGACATTCAAACATGCTGAACAGCTCTTCTGGGAGGGTTCTTAGTACATTTAAAATGTATTTTGTCAGAGCATATATGGTTGATGAAGTGATCTCATAACTGTGGAAACGATGGGAACAAACAAATCTTGCAGAGTTGATCTCGACTACCTTCCAAGTTCTAGAAAATAGGAAAAATGATTGTTTTGTTCCAATAAATGGTAAAGTTGCCAGGGTTAGGGTTTGTTTAAAGAAATGGTAAAAGTTGTTTCAATGCTTCACTACTTTGCAACTCTTTTTCTGATTTTCAGATGTGCAGTGTCTTGGAGAAAGCCACAATAGACTCCATCATAGATGCAGGGTCTCAGATGGCAGGAGAACTGGACAAGACTGTAGTACACAGTGAGTGGAGCTATTGTCACCTCAAACTAACTCTAACCCTGACTAACATTCACAGTGAGTGGACCTATTGTCAATTCTCTAACCCTAACCCTTAGTGGAGCCATTGTCTACTTTCACTAATCCTAACCCTGACTAAAGTGCACAGTGAGTAGTGCCATTCTTAGTTTTTCCTTTGGTTATTGGAAAACAGTGCAGCACATATGTGAAAGCCTCTCACACGTTGTCAGCAGTCTGCTGTTAATGTCAGACTTTGACTTGGGTCTAACCTGTGACACTATTTTCTGTATATTTTTGATAGCAATGTTATGCTACGTTTTATGCATGTTTCATTAATGACAACCATCAGCCTTTTGTGTACGTGCTCACAGATAATGGCACTTTCATTGGAGAATGTTGTTCGTTGTCTTTGATTTCAGGCTTGTGTAGGTCATGTAGTAATGAATGTTATTCTCTGTGATTACAGGCTTGTGTAGGTTAGGCAGTAAGGAATTTTTTTGTTTTTTTATCATTACAGGCTTGTGTAGGTCAGGTAGTGATAAGTGTTGTTTGTTCTCTGTGATTACAGGCTTGTGTAGGTCAGATAGTGATAAGTGTTGTTTGTTCTCTGTGATTACGAGCTTGTGCAAGTCAGGTAGTAATAAATGTTGTTTGTTCTCTATGATTTCAGGCTTGTGTAGGTCAGGTAATGATGAATGGTTGTTCTCTGTGATTACAGGCTTGTGTGGGTCAGGTAGTGATGCATGTTATTTGTTCTCTATGATTTCAGGCTTTTATACATCAGGTAGTGAAGAGTGTTTGTTCTCTGTGATTTCAGGCTTATACAGAAAAGGCTTGGTTTATGTTGATGTGCCTATTGCTGATGATGACTGTATTGTTGGTGAGTCATTTTTTTGAGAAATCTGTTTCTTTCAGCTTTACTTCAAGGTCTTAAAAAAGAGTCTCATTTTTGTACTAGAGTATTTGTTTTCAATTGCATAATATAAATGTTTGTAAAACATAATAATAACATTTACAAAATGTAATAACGCTATTATTCAAAGATTAACATTAAGCATTACTCCTAAAATATGTCTGTTTGGCAAAAGAAATTACAGCATTACTCAGGGTTTGTAAGTACAACTGTAGAGCATAATTTGTTTATCCTCATTGCTAAAACTACAGTGTAAAGCTCTTTGCTTTAGCCATTCTGAATAAGTGACACCTTGTGATAGTTTTCTAGAATCATGGAAGTCATATTTTGGAAACATAGTAGGAACGTGGCTTTTCTTAAGCAATAAAGTCATTCATTCCATTGACTAACACAATAAACTATTCTTGACTGTGTATCTGCCCAGTCCCACCTTTGGAGGGATTTGTGATGAACAGAGTTCTTGGAGACTACTTTGAGACACTGCTCTATAAAATTTTTGTCTCCATTGATGAACACACTAAGGTGGCTGAGGTGAGAAACATTGTGTACGTGATTTACAGATCCTTGCACAATGCACTTTGTATGTACGTATGGAAAACTATGGGTTATGTGTGTGTGTGTGTGTGTGCACGTGCATGTGCTTCCCTGTGTATACATACGAGTCATAGATTAAACAAGATTACATATAGACAACAGAATATAGAGAAAAACATACATTTTCTTGAAATTTATTTACGTGAAAAAGAATACCTCTCAGAAAAGCCACTGCTGTTGAAATGAGATGCTGTAACTGATTTTACTAGAGAGTCAGCACTGACTGAGGTTACAGGAATGTAGGCTAATGGAGAGCAGATGCTTAATGATTGAATGTAACTATAATATTATGGTCAATGTACATGTTGAGATCTAGTTGTTGCTAGATGACTTAGACTAACATAGATTATTAAATATATACCATAAGATAAGCTGCTGAAATATCAATCAGATATAATAGGAATTTGATGTTGAGAGTCCACAGAGTTCAAACAGTTTATATAGAAAGACAATAACCATCCATATGACATTTGTGCAGCATCAACAATGCTTACCTAACTTTTCCTCACTTTGTTTTGCCACAGCTTGCATCTGTTCTTCAAACTGACCCTGTTCTAGTCAAGGTGGGTGTTGTGGATGTCTGTACTAGGTAATGTTATGATGTTATAACATGTTATAATGTTGTGAATGTCTGTACTAGGTATAATGTTATAACATGTTATAATATTGTGTTATAACATGTTATAATGTTGTGGATGTCTGTACTAGGTATAATGTTATAACATGTTATAATGTTGTGAATGTCTGTACTAGGTATAATGTTATAACATGTCATAATGTTGTGGATGTCTGTACTAGGTAATGTTATGATGTTATAACATGTTATAATGTTGTGAATGTCTGTACTAGGTATAATGTTATAACATGTTATAATGTTGTGGATGTCTGTACTAGGTATAATGTTATAACATGTTACAATGTTGTGGATGTCTGTACTAGGCATAATGTTATAACATGTTATAATGTTGTGAATGTCTGTACTAGGTAATGTTATGATGTTATAACATGTTATAATGTTGTGAATGTCTGTACTAGGTATAATGTTATAACATGTTATAATGTTGTGTTATAACATGTTATAATGTTGTGGATGTCTGTACTAGGTATAATGTTATAACATGTTATAATGTTGTGAATGTCTGTACTAGGTATAATGTTATAACATGTTATAATGTTGAGAATGTCTGTACTAGGTATAATGTTATAACATGTCATAATGTTGTGGATGTCTGTACTAGGTAATGTTATGATGTTATAACATGTTATAATGTTGTGAATGTCTGTACTAGGTATAATGTTATAACATGTTATAATGTTGTGAATGTCTCTACTAGGTATAATGTTATAACATGTTACAATGTTGTGGATGTCTGTACTAGGCATAATGTTATAACATGTTATAATGTTGTGGATGTCTGTACTAGGTATAATGTTATAACATGTTATAATGTTGTGGATACATGTACTACGTATAATGTTATAACGTTATAATGTTGTGGATGTCTGTACTAGGTAATGTTATGATGTTATAACATGTTATAATGTTGTGAATGTCTGTACTAGGTATAATGTTATAAAATGTTATAATGTTGTGAATGTCTGTACTAGGTATAATGTTATAACATGTTATAATGTTGAGAATGTCTGTACTAGGTATAATGTTATAACATGTCATAATGTTGTGGATGTCTGTACTAGGTAATGTTATGATGTTATAACATGTTATAATGTTGTGAATGTCTGTACTAGGTATAATGTTATAACATGTTATAATGTTGTGAATGTCTCTACTAGGTATAATGTTATAACATGTTACAATGTTGTGGATGTCTGTACTAGGCATAATGTTATAACATGTTATAATGTTGTGGATGTCTGTACTAGGTATAATGTTATAACATGTTATAATGTTGTGAATGTCTCTACTAGGTATAATGTTATAACATGTTACAATGTTGTGGATGTCTGTACTAGGCATAATGTTATAACATGTTATAATGTTGTGGATGTCTGTACTAGGTATAATGTTATAACATGTTATAATGTTGTGGATACATGTACTACGTATAATGTTATAACGTTATAATGTTGTGGATGTCTGTACTAGGTAATGTTATGATGTTATAACATGTTATAATGTTGTGAATGTCTGTACTAGGTATAATGTTATAACATGTTATAATGTTGTGAATGTCTGTACTAGGTATAATGTTATAACATGTTATAATGTTGAGAATGTACTAGGTATAATGTTATAACATGTCATAATGTTGTGGATGTCTGTACTAGGTAATGTTATGATGTTATAACATGTTATAATGTTGTGAATGTCTGTACTAGGTATAATGTTATAACATGTTATAATGTTGTGAATGTCTCTACTAGTTAGTGTTATGATGTTATAACATGTTATAATATTGTGAATGTCTGTACTAGGTATAATGTTATAACATGTTATAATGTTGTGAATGTCTGTACTAGTTAGTGTTATGATGTTATAACATGTTATAATGTTGTGAATGTCTGTACTAGGTATAATGTAATATATTATAATGTTGTGAATGTCTGTACTAGGTATAATGTAATATATTATAATGTTGTGAATGTCTGTACTAGGTATAATGTTATAACATATTATAATGTTGTGAATGTCTGTACTAGGTAATGTTATGATGTTATAACATGTTATAATATTGTGAATGTCTGTACTAGGTATAATGTTATAACATATTATAATGTTGTGAATGTCTGTACTAGGTAATGTTATGATGTTATAACATGTTATAATGTTGAGAATGTCTGTACTAGGTATAATGTTATAACATGTCATAATGTTGTGGATGTCTGTACTAGGTAATGTTATGATGTTATAACATGTTATAATGTTGTGAATGTCTGTACTAGGTATAATGTTATAACATGTTATAATGTTGTGAATGTCTCTACTAGGTATAATGTTATAACATGTTACAATGTTGTGGATGTCTGTACTAGGCATAATGTTATAACATGTTATAATGTTGTGGATGTCTGTACTAGGTATAATGTTATAACATGTTATAATGTTGTGGATACATGTACTACGTATAATGTTATAACGTTATAATGTTGTGGATGTCTGTACTAGGTAATGTTATGATGTTATAACATGTTATAATGTTGTGAATGTCTGTACTAGGTATAATGTTATAACATGTTATAATGTTGTGAATGTCTGTACTAGGTATAATGTTATAACATGTTATAATGTTGAGAATGTCTGTACTAGGTATAATGTTATAACATATTATAATGTTGTGAATGTCTGTACTAGGTAATGTTATGATGTTATAACATGTTATAATGTTGTGGATACATGTACTACGTATAATGTTATAACGTTATAATGTTGTGGATGTCTGTACTAGGTAATGTTATGATGTTATAACATGTTATAATGTTGTGAATGTCTGTACTAGGTATAATGTTATAACATGTTATAATGTTGTGAATGTCTGTACTAGGTATAATGTTATAACATGTTATAATGTTGAGAATGTCTGTACTAGGTATAATGTTATAACATGTCATAATGTTGTGGATGTCTGTACTAGGTAATGTTATGATGTTATAACATGTTATAATGTTGTGAATGTCTGTACTAGGTATAATGTTATAACATGTTATAATGTTGTGAATGTCTCTACTAGGTATAATGTTATAACATGTTACAATGTTGTGGATGTCTGTACTAGGCATAATGTTATAACATGTTATAATGTTGTGGATGTCTGTACTAGGTATAATGTTATAACATGTTATAATGTTGTGGATACATGTACTACGTATAATGTTATAACGTTATAATGTTGTGGATGTCTGTACTAGGTAATGTTATGATGTTATAACATGTTATAATGTTGTGAATGTCTGTACTAGGTATAATGTTATAACATGTTATAATGTTGTGAATGTCTGTACTAGGTATAATGTTATAACATATTATAATGTTGTGAATGTCTGTACTAGGTAATGTTATGATGTTATAACATGTTATAATATTGTGAATGTCTGTACTAGGTATAATGTTATAACATGTTATAATGTTGTGAATGTCTGTACTAGGTAATGTTATGATGTTATAACATGTTATAATGTTGAGAATGTCTGTACTAGGTATAATGTTATAACATGTCATAATGTTGTGGATGTCTGTACTAGGTAATGTTATGATGTTATAACATGTTATAATGTTGTGAATGTCTGTACTAGGTATAATGTTATAACATGTTATAATGTTGTGAATGTCTCTACTAGGTATAATGTTATAACATGTTACAATGTTGTGGATGTCTGTACTAGGCATAATGTTATAACATGTTATAATGTTGTGGATGTCTGTACTAGGTATAATGTTATAACATGTTATAATGTTGTGGATACATGTACTACGTATAATGTTATAACGTTATAATGTTGTGGATGTCTGTACTAGGTAATGTTATGATGTTATAACATGTTATAATGTTGTGAATGTCTGTACTAGGTATAATGTTATAACATGTTATAATGTTGTGAATGTCCCTACTAGGTATAATGTAATAACATATTATAATATTGTGAATGTCTGTACTAGGTATAATGTTATAACATATTATAATGTTGTGAATGTCTGTACTAGGTAATGTTATGATGTTATAACATGTTATAATATTGTGAATGTCTGTACTAGGTATAATGTAATATATTATAATGTTGTGAATGTCTGTACTAGGTATAATGTTATAATATATTATAATGTTGTGAATGTCTGTACTAGGTATAATGTTATAACATATTATAATATTGTGAATGTCTGTACTAGGTATAATGTTATAACATATTATAATGTTGTGAATGTCTGTACTAGGTAATGTTATGATGTTATAACATGTTATAATATTGTGAATGTCTGTACTAGGTATAATGTTATAACATATTATAATGTTGTGAATGTCTGTACTAGGTAATGTTATGATGTTATAACATGTTATAATATTGTGAATGTCTGTACTAGGTATAATGTTATAACATGTTATAATGTTGTGAATGTCTGTACTAGTTAGTGTTATGATGTTATAACATGTTATAATGTTGTGAATATCTGTACTAGGTATAATGTAATATATTATAATGTTGTGAATGTCTGTACTAGGTATAATGTAATATATTATAATGTTGTGAATGTCTGTACTAGGTATAATGTAATATATTATAATGTTGTGAATGTCTGTACTAGGTATAATGTAATATATTATAATGTTGTGAATGTCTGTACTAGGTATAATGTAATATATTATAATGTTGTGAATGTCTGTACTAGGTATAATGTTATAACATGTTATAATGTTGTGAATGTCTGTACTAGGTATAATGTTATAACATATTATAATGTTGTGAATGTCTGTACTAGGTATAATGTTATAACATGTTATAATGTTGTGAATGTCTGTACTAGGTATAATGTTATAACATGTTATAATGTTGTGAATGTCTGTACTAGGTAATGTTATGATGTTATAACATGTTATTATGTTGTGAATGTCCGTACTAGGTATAATGTTATAACATGTTATAATGTTGTGAATGTCTGTACTAGGTAATGCTATGATGTTATAACATATTATAATGTTGTGAATGTCCATACTAGGTATAATGTTATAGCATGTTATAATGTTCTAATTAAGGTGTGTGTTTTAGATGTCTGTACTAGGTAGACTAAAGCAAGGTGATGGTTATATAATGTTGAAGCTTTTTTACCTTTTTGGTGAGAATGAGAATATTACCCTGTTGTTAGTGGAGACATGGAGATGGTTATAGTACTGAAGCTTTTCTGAAATGTTTGGTGAGAAAGAGAGAATTGCAGTGTTAGTAGCAGAGAAAGATGTCTATACACCAGGTCTTTAGAGATTTTGTGTGGCCTCTCGACAACAGATGAGAACGAATGGTCATCTTCTAATTCAGTTTGTCTTCCGGTTGACAATGACTACAATAGACCTGTGAACTGGGCTGTAAAATCTCACTACTTCTGCTGGTTTGAGTTGATATGGTTACGTATTTTTTTATTTTTGAAGTGGGGGATTATCAAAGCCAGATAATATTTGAGAGATAGTGTTGTTATCAAGGAGAGTGAAAAAAACACGTGACAGACTTTCTTGAAGTGTTAACATACCAGAATATGATTACTACTGTTTTTGTGTACTGCTACAGAATGCTGTGTCAATGTACTGTCGACTTGGGTTTGCTCGTAAAAAGAATGTGGACTCTGCTTCTTCTGATTATCATCCATCATGGTCTCATGCTGAATCGCCAACAGCTTCTTCAAGGAAAGCAATGTAAGTATACATTCTGAATGGTGTTGAGTATATGGCTGTTGTAAATCACTGACAAACTTCAAATTGGTTCTGTTGCTTGTCTTCAGGATGACTACCCATGATGCTTATTGATTGTGTGTGTGTGTGTGTGCTTGCGCATTGTGCATTTTGACTGGATGATTTTGAGCAGAAAAAGTGACATCAAAAGAAAGATTTATAGCTGAGACATTGTGCTAACTCTGTGATGTGATACTGTACCTGTACAGTGTGAGCCAGGAGCACTTGCTGATAGACCTCAACAATGCCATGAATGTGGAACTGACTGCTAGTGACCCAGGGGATCTCCTGGCTTCTGCTCACAATGCCAACAACAACTCTGACATCACTGCTGGCTTGGATACAGCCATGGGTAGGACCTGTTTTTTAGGCACACATAAAATTTGCATCTTTATCATGTGCAGTTAACATGAGTGTCACTCCCTAGAATAATGTGTGTCTATATCTCTGAAATCTTTGTCTACATTTTTCACACTTAATATGTGCACTGATTTTTGTTGACCTTTTGCTTCAAGACTTTTGACATCCAGGCAAACCCTCAAGAGAAGATGAGGAACAACTAATTAAGAGATTAGTGCAAATTCTGACTTTTGGACAAAGTACATTGTCTCCTTTCCTGCTTAAAACAAAATAACATACAACTTTAAATTGCCAGTGGACCACATGTAAAGATCAGCAGTAGAAACTTCCATTGTTGTTAAATTTACAGCATATCACATCCAGCACACAAAGACCAGCAGTAGAAGGATTGTTTTAAATTGTCAACTGACAATTATCAATGTACAAAGACTTCATGTTATTTAAATTGCCTGTTGGCTTTACCCAACTGGCACAAATCAGAAGCACTGGGTGATGAACACTTTACATCAGTTGACCACTCTCTCCCGTGGTCTCAGCAACGTGTTTTAGCATTATTGCCATGCTTGTGTGTTTTAGTACCATTCCCATGCTGCTGTGTTTTTGCACCATTGTTGTTCTTCGGTGTCTTATCGTGTTCTGTAGATTGATATCAGAATATCTGAAAAAATTCACTATGCATCTGCTGCAAAATGTAGACTTGCTACTGTCACAAATAGTTCCCTAGAGAAGAAGATCCCGCCACCACTACTTATTGCACTGTGCTGTAGTAGACAATGTCACGGATCACCCCCAGCGCCGCCTGATGCACGCTTGCAACCGCTCGCACAGCCGGCACAAACACACACCCACTCGCTCTGCCAGAGGCGGGACACGACGTACCTCACAAACCTCTAAGGAGGGTAGACAGCAACAAAGACAAAATGAACGTTACAAATAAAAACTTTCATTACACGTAGATGAAAAAAAAAGTGAAAAGTACCGACACATAAACACATAAGAGAAAACACCAAAAAACCTTAGTAATGGGGATAATTGTAATGAAAAACAACAAACACCCGCACACACTGCGGCACAGTACTGTTAGAGTTCTCGCCCCTTTGTCCTCCAGGTCTAACGTTAGATCTAAACACTCTGTACTGTGTTCATACTGTCTCCTTCAGTTTCTGTGGCCTCACGCGACGCTCTCGCGCTGCCCGTCCGGCATACTCAGAGACCCTCTGCTGGTCCACTATCCGAGCTGCCAGCCTTGCTGGTTGACCGCACACCACACGAGGCAGGACAGGACGACGATGGAATGAAGAAACGAAGGGATCGATGGACGAAACGTGAGAAGTCGAGACTCCGCACACACAGGGATGGAAAGGGCGCAGAAGAAATGAAATGACGAAATACAAGTCCAACCAGAAGATCACACGAAGACTAAATTAAAGAAGATATACGAAGAACGAGGAAGACGAAGAATGAAGAAACAAAACAAGCAAACACGCAAGCCTACGCGGCTTGTGAAGTGTCCGCACAGAACTGGAAACCCACTCGGATCTCACACAGACCCTGGTGGTCACCAACCGGTTACTGTATCCAGTCACATACACCAGCCCCACGGTTTTCCACTAGCTCCTGGTGGTCACTACTGGCTACTCTATCCACCAACAGTACCAGCCTCCCAGTGTACCCCTAGCTTGCGTGGTCACTCCTGGCTACTGGGCAGACACTCGGCACTCTGCCTAGGCGGTCTCTCACCGCTTTCCACAGAACCTGCTTCTCTCAGAAGAACTGCCTCGAGGAACGTTACTCTCTGGGGTTTGCTACATTGTCTCTCAGGGGCTGTAGCCAATTGCCAGCTGCCAACAAACCCACGCCACGCCAAAGCGCGAGAAGGCTTTTCGCGCCATAACTCTGCACAGGGTTGGGAGGGGCAATGATCAGCGAACCTCCAATGCTAGAGAAATCCGCGAACTCAGCACTTGAGCAGACGACGTGTGACGCAGCTGCCTCTCAAATAACGGTGCGTCCCAAGCACTGAGAGAAACGCAGGCATAGAAAAAATGTCTGACACGCAACAAACAAAATGGTTTAGCTTCCGCTTATGATTGTCAAATTCTCTTCTGATTTAGTATTTTGATTTGTGTCAAAAGATATTCTTAATTTTTTGTAACATAATGTCAGTGATTTATATTTTGCTAAAAAATGCAGTGAACTGAATGCTTCAACAGAGCAATATTGAATAATACTGTGCCATTGCCATGCAGTGTCGTGATATTGTGCAATGCTCTGTAATGCTGTACTGAAGCCTTGCACTATGTTTTACACTTGCAGACACCAACAGTCAGACAGGAACTACTAGACGGATAGCATTTCTTTTTGACTCTACTCTCACTGCCTTCTTGATGATGGGGAATCTCTCACCGGTAAATACATTTCTTTCAAACATGTACATGCAAATGCATTTGTGAGAGCATGAGTTTAAATATATGAATATTTGCAGGTTGTAGCTTCCTAGGAATTATTCAATTCACATTAGTTTGAGAATCCATGAGGTAGTCTTCTCACTTCTGCTTCCGCCTTTTTGCATGACGGGGTAACACAAGGCTTTTTCATGTTGGCCATGTGGCAGGGCAGTAGATGGCACAGACCTTGAACAGTGCTCAGTGGGTTCATGTCATAGATTTTTATTTCTAGGTTGTCGGTTTAAATTCTGCCTTTTTGCATCACAGAGCAACAAAAGGCTTTTCCTGTTCCTCATACAGTTATGCCAGGTCACATGGCCAAAGCAGACTTACTCTGTTTGACTGCTGCAAGTAGGGTTTCTGGTGTCCTGTTATGGATTTAAAGCATCTAGGTCGCAGAATGAAGTAGATTTGGTCATAGACCAAACCATCTGGCAAATGCCAAGTTGCTGTCCTCAGTTTCTTGTGGGATGTAGGGTACTGGCTATAGTTAGTTGATGCTGCTCCACAAACTCTAGAAATCTGAGGTTCTTGTTGTTGGTTTTGCCAAGGCCAAATTTACTTGCTGTCAGCTGTTCCTGCCCATTGCTGGTAGGCGTCTGGGCTGACCTTGGCATTCAACCATCAAGTATACGAAGGATGTCCCTCTTTGGTACTGCCATTATAATCTTGTCTAGTTGTTGGTAAAACTCATCCACTTTGTTGTCTTCGTGCATGGAACTTGGACAGTAGTGACATTATGAGGCCTGGCAGGGATATGGGTGTACAGTTGATGACTGCTGCAAGCACATCCCTATGTACGAGGAAGCCCACGCCATGCTGGTGTCGGACATCTTGGCATGTGCTAGAGTTTGTATCTAGTTGCTGTCTCCCCAGATTCTGGCTGTCTGACCTCTGCTAGTCCCTCAATGTCCCATTAATACCTTTCTAGCTCATGGGTGAGTTGTTTCACTTCTCTCTACTTTGTATCTGCTTAAGTTCCAATAGCATATTTTTTGCTCTCCCAGCCCTGGAGCCTGCTGGTAGGGTGGATGGTTATTGTTGATCTGCTGGGCCTCGACACACCGGCATAAATTTTCTTCTGCAGCGAATATCCATGGTCCTGTCTCTGGACTTATACACTTGAGTAGGATGGTGGTAGGGTGGGGAGTGAAAGCAGCAACAACCTTTTGGCTTCTTAAACTAGCTAATCAAACATCGGACTAACAAAATTCATGTATCTGTTTAACAAAATCAAAATCACAAACATAGAAATATAAATCTATGAAATAAAAATATACAACAAGCAGAATTATTTTCATTTGTCACACCAATTTTGTTCTCATATCATGACACGACTGCAATAAAAATACATTTTTAAATGTTGGTTAAATTAGTTCTCATTCATAGATTTAATTAACTGAGTGTTTTTATTATTATTATAAGCAATTGTGTATATGTATATTTGTTTAATGCTTGTGTGCATATGTGTGCTGGTGTAGGGTTTGAAAAGCCATGCTGTGACAATGTTTGAGGTGGGCAAACTGAGTGATGAATCTATGGACAGCTTCCTCTCAGAGCTGGAGAAGGTGAGGGATGCAGCTTTAAACCAGATACCTCTCAGCTTACACACCTCACATGCTACGAGCACCTCTCTAAATCCTATTAAAGATTTCTTTATTCACATGTATAGATAGTCACTTTGTGCTTATTTAATTGTCTCTATTTCGTGAGATTTTGATTGCTTACCACTTATTGTTAGTTTTTTTGGTAGGTGAGATCTTTAGTAAATGTTCTCCGTTGTGTAAATCTCACAATCCTTCACAGTTTATTTGTCATAGCCAGTGTAGGCCCCCCCCCACCACCACCCCGTATACACTGTCTCTCTCTCAGTTAGACAACAGTATAATAATAGAGCACTTTTATGGCATACCATCACAACCAAAGTAGATAGCACTTTTTGTGCTGCCCAGCAATAATAATGAAATAACATTAAAATCAAACCTGGCTAACAGTAACATGCTATGACACTGTACAAACACATTGAGCCTCTGAGCTACAGGTTAAACAGATGCACAGGTAATAAAAACTATAATAAGACATGAGGTGACCAAGAGTACATTTAATAAAATATTATGTAGAAGTGAGCTGTGTTGATGCATAATAGTAACAAAATGACTACAAGGTCAAGCATAATATTTTTAATTATAATATTTATGAACATTGTGTGTTTGTATGTGTATATGTGTGTATAATATATAGCAGAAAACCACACTTCACAGGCATCACACGGCATCCAAAGGAAACGAGGTAGCTGCCACACGTCTGAACTGCATGAAGCCGGGCTTAAAACTGGAGTAGAGAGGCTCACTAGCAAGACAGGTGGGATGGAAGGGGGCTGAGCTGTTTTAAAGTCCTACCGTGGTGCACGGGTTTGGACAGCTGGATTTGAGGTAGCTAGAGGGTGGTCTCCATATAGTCATGTCATCTGGTACAGTACGAAGAAGAAACTAGCAGTCAGTGGAAAATAGTTCACATTACAGACCCCATCTACTACACAAAACTAGTAGTTAACATGTTATAGACCCCACCTACCACACAAAACTAACAGTTCACATGTTGCAGACCCCACCTATGACACAAAACTAGTAGTTAACATGTTACAGACCCCACCTACCACATAAAACTAACAGTTCACATGTTGCAGACCCCACCTATGACACAAAACTAGTAGTTAACATGTTACAGACCCCACCCTGCATAAAAAACTAATAGTTAACACGTTACAGACCCCACATACAACACAAAACTAACAGTCAGTAGAAAATAGCTAATGTCTCACACATCCCACCACCTAGAGTGAAAAAAAAAACATTGGACGGGATTTGGTGCTGCCATAACATCAGTAACAGCTAGGTTGGAGGGGATTTGGTGCTGCCATAACATCAGTAACAGCTAGGTTTGACAGGATTTGGTGCTGCCATAACATCAGTAACAGCTAGGTTGGACAGGATTTGGTGCTGCCATAACATCAGTAACAGCTAGGTTGGACAGGATTTGGTGCTGCCATAACATCAGTAACAGCTAGGTTGGACAGGATTTGGTGCTGCCATAACATCAGTAACAGCTAGGTTGGACAGGATTTGGTGCTGCCATAACATCAGTAACAGCTAGGTTGGACAGGATTTGGTGCTGCCATAACATCAGTAACAGCTAGGTTGGACAGGATTTGGTGCTGCCATAACATCAGTAACAGCTAGGTTGGACAGGATTTGGTGCTGCCATAACATCAGTAACAGCTAGGTTGGACAGGATTTGGTGCTGCCATAACATCAGTAACAGCTAGGTTGGACAGGATTTGGTGCTGCCATAACATCAGTAACAGCTAGGTTGGACAGGATTTGGTGCTGCCATAACATCAGTAACAGCTAGGCTGGACAGGATTTGGTGCTGCCATCAGTAACAGCATTGTTGGACAGGATTTGGTGCTGCCATAACATCAGGTTTACTATGAAGTACAATCTGTTTAAGACCCTCATAGTACCAATCCTGCTCTATGGATGTGAAATGTGGACTCTGCTTGCTGAAATGGAGAAGACAATCAAGGCATCTGAGAACATGTGCCTGAGGAGGCTGCTCCATATCTCCTGCAAGGAATATAAAGCCAATGACTTAAATGAATCACAGTGATGATATATATCATACATACATTTGTCCCTTGACTGATACTGGTTGTTAGGGGGGAGCACATGGATAGACATGGCAGCTGACAAGGCCTGCCACTCATGCTTGTCTTAAGTGATGGTGAACAGGTCCTGCACAGGATGAGCAGTCCATGATTCTGCGATTGTCAGTGTTCATAAGGCAGTTTTTACTCTGGCCATCTTGTTGTCAACTTCTTTCAAGGTACCTTGAAAGACAGTCTTGGACAGAGTATCATGCCAGGTCGTATGGCCAGATCAGCTCGAGCAGTAGTTTCTGCTGTCCTACGAGTGTGGCCAGGGTCTGAAGCGTGTTTGTTTGTTTGTCAAAGAGAGAGAGAGAATGGCGGTTGGGAAGGGGAGGACACGATGAGAGTTGCCTCTAAGTATAGTAGATCTGTATCACTTCCTCCACTATACCCAGCGTGCAAACGCACGCGCCTGCACGTACGTACCCATCCATACATGCGAGCGCACACATCCTCTTCTCTACCTCCCTACTCCACCCCCAGAATTTCGATGCATCGTTGAACAGTTCCGTGATTAGCGTCCTAACAACGCAGAAAAGTCTCTGTTCTCCAAGAAATCCGTTCTTAACCAACAAAAACACGCGAAGCACCTTTCTCAACAGCATTCCCGCAGCGTGGAGGTCACGGGGATGACGCGCGCCCAAGACTGAACGCACGAGCACGGTGTATCCACGTGCGTGAGCTGGCGCTCTCACTGCTAGCCGGCGGTGATGTACGCGATGCGACAGAGACACTATTATACAGAAACCTTATCGGCTTTTGCACGGAGCAATGCCATTCACCTGCCAAGGCCGAGGCGCAATTAAGCCCATGCTTTGGCGGCTTGTGAGGCCAGGGAGAGCCGTTGACAAAACATGGCCTTCTCTTGTCCTTACATTCGATGACCTTTCTGGCATCTGGAATCAAGGCCAGCAGCTCTACCAGAAACATTAAGTTCTTGGGCTCTGTCGTTGACCATCGGCGAGACAGCCGATAAGGACAGCAGGCTGCGCGATGTACTGACCAGAAACGGCATTGAATGGAATGGACATGGAATTCATACAAACTGACCACGCTTAAAGACCGATCGGAGAGAGATTTCCTATTCCCCCCCCCTTCCCCAAGCCCTAATCGACTGCGGTATTCACTGTAATCCTCATTCCCCAGATCTGAGCAAATAAGTCTTTTCCATTCGTGAAATATAAATGTACAAAGACCCCAGATGATCAGAAAGAGGTCAAACCATAGACTATAGAGAAAGAAGGACAACCATCTTAGCGCGCTTGTAGTGGGACAGCGCTGCCTCAACTCGCGTCCGCTGTATACTCGCCGATACCATTGACAGCCAGCTTCCGCTCTCTTTGTCGTGTATCCGCGAGTACATCATGCAATGCTTTGATATTGAAGAAATCCTCTTAGTAAGTATGCTTTAAGATATATTTTAATACATGAATCATAATGTACAATATCTCCGCTCAAACACAGCGTTTTATCCTAGTATTTTTATTTATTTGAAAGTCAAATTAATAGTTTTGTCAGCAAGCTCTCGCTGGCGGTCCGGTGGCGCAACGGTTAGCGCCTGTCACCAATACAGTGAAGGTTGGCTGTCCTTGGTTCAGTTCTCGTCTCGGGCACACTGTTCTTTCTCTGCATGCGGCATCTGTTTACAGGGCTGGCTGTCTTGACGTGATATAGCCTTAGTTGCTGGCTCGGCGTAAAACACCAATTTAAAAAAAAAAACAAGCACTCGCTCTCTGACTCATTGTCTGAGTGATATAGAGAGTGGTTTGTAGCGAGTTTGTCGTTTCTTAAATATTAATTGAGATTAAGGCCCTGAGGAGCATGCCTTAAACTCTATTTATTTTGTAACACATTTAAATCCTTATTTATTGATTTTTTAACGATGTTGTTATAAAACACATTCACATCGTGCGTCGTGTTATCAGGACGATGATGCACTTGAAAGGGTAGCGAAGAAAACTTCTGCCCCCGATAGTTTCAGTTGGGTGCCTTTCAGATCTATAGATAAAAATAGAGGTTAGAGTAAGAAAAGTAGCTATTTTCTTCCATTATTTATTTTGTGATAAATTTTTACTTAAACTTGTAGACAAATTTGTTTAATCATAATTAGTTTCATCAGGTGTGCCTAGAGATCTTGGAAGAGTCTTGTAGTGCGATTCACAGCTCTCACAAGAGCTTTTTCCCAGTCTTGATTTTCTCGTCGTATGCTGAAAAATGATAAGCCTTTGTGTCGACTTTTGCATGCTGGGCAGCCTGGAATCACACAGCTAGTGCCTGGCATGTCAAATTAACTACAACAATAGCTCTGAGACGCCCTGTTTAAGTGAAACCGGAAAAGGCGAAGGGATGGAAAAGCCAGCGCATGCGCGTCGCAAGTTATTTGTTCCCGCGCTCGAGTCGCTAGTCCTTCTTTCTCTATAGTCTATGGTCAAACCCATGCTTATCCTTACAACGTTCATGGTGGCAGGAGGGCGGCGTTTCCTCCAGCGCCGCCCCCGCACTGCACACCAGCGATAGGAGAGAGAAAGAGCGGATTTCAGCAGCGCGGCACTCCCCCCCCCCAGCGTCCGCTTTGAGCCTGGCTTTTCAGCCGATGGTCAGATGAGTTACCGGGCAGCCAGGGCTAGGGGGGGAGAAGTCTGTTTGAGACTAGACGTCCTCGCATCGGCTTCACTCCCTTCACTCACCGACTCCTCCCACAGTTCCAGTCGGAGTGACACTGAGGTGACACTTAGCTCAGTGGGAGACTTCTCGGACCGCAGATCTTGGGGTTCATGCGGTGATCAGCGAAGTACTGTGCCTGTCTTTCAGAAGAGACCTCCCTGCACGCGTTCAGTGATTTATTCTCCAGGGCCAGGAGACAGAGCATAGAGATGTCTCTGCGAAGTAAGAATCTCGCTACAGTCTCGAGAAGGCATGAAGTGAGAGCGGCGTTCGTGTGGCACGTTTATGTAACCTACATAGACTTTGCTGACGCCTTTTTATTGTCCTGGTGCAACCGTCAGCGGCCCGCTTCTATGCCTTGCCTTTGAAGGCAGCGTTTTATGATGTGCCATGATGCCTTTCGGGCGGATATCGGCACTATGATTTTTTACCGGAATGACGTTGCATTACAGGCCCGGGACGCTTTCAGCTTGCCCTCCCCCCCCCCACTTCCTTCCCGGGCCACAGCCTGTGTGTCTGGTACATCCTACCCAGGCCATGAGTAGACATGTGGTCAGGAGACCATTGTAGCCTGCCGGCTATGGATTTGCGTAATCCTGTTCCGGATGAGGGCTCAGAAAGTCATGTCAGCCTTGCCACGGTTGATTTTACACAGCCAAAACAGCAAGTGAAGCTCGAACTGGCTTACCTCTTGACCTTACTGTTAAGAGTTGAGGTGGCTGAGTCACCCAGTTTCTTCAGAGTTGGTACTCCATATCAAGTGGGATGGCTCATATACGCCCTACTCAGATGGCCTTGTTGGCAAGCTGGAGGCCAACAACGGGATGGTTGGATAATCCGACAACTATGTTGGCGAGTTACAGTCACACTGAATGTCTATGAACAACTTCTGGTGACTAGCCACGGAGATACCACGCTGGAGTTTTATTGAGGCACAACTGACAGCCGCCAGACGTGGGGGGGGGCCTCCCTCTTGACCTTTGGTTATAACAGGGCCAGTGGTGGAGGAAGAACAGTCTCAGCACTTAAACTAAAGGCTGGAAATGGTTGGCGGTGTGGAGAGCACAAGTTACTTGACAGCGGGCCCTGCAGAGGGTAACAGGAATGGTTTTGGCTGAAAGATCCAAAGCAGTGATCTTTTTATGTCAACAGTGGGGTGCTCTCTCCCCTGTGCTGTGCCCCTTAGCTGGAGGGTTATTCTGGTGGATCATGTTTATTCTGGCATAGCTAAGCTCAGTATTACTGGCAGACTCTGCCTGGGTGAAGCTTGACCCCCAGGCCACGAGTGGGTATGTGGTCTTGACACCTTACGCTCATCTCGTGCCTGCCCAGTACGGATTCGACATAGGGCGGTTTCCCTACTGTGGCAGGAGGGCAGCGTTTCCAAAGGCCTTGAGCAGGAAGGGATGTTATCCTTCGCCAGACAATTTTCCAACTCTTGTCAGGTTGTTTCATATGGGGGACCTCTGTGAGACTTGTGGGGACAAGCTCCCGACGTTTGAGTCACCAGTTCCGGACCCACTGATTTGGACAGTTGACGTAGTGTCACTGCATTGGGAAGGAACTCAGGGCATAGACCTTACAATTCTTCTGCCAGACAGACAAAGATCAATAGAGACCAAGATCAGGCCTCTCATAGTGGACCCACTTCCTGGAATTGGTCTTGGGAGCTAAGAGTAAGCAGCCTTGTCAATGGGGGATACTTCAAGAAGGACCACCCATATGGGCTCGGTAAATAGAGCTGTGCAGTCAGCCAGTTTTTCTGGCAGCGGAGAATCTGCATCTTCACACCTTTGCCTTATTAGAGGTGACAGCTGAAGTCGACATTGATCTAGTGAGGTGGCGGAGTGCTTTGCTTTCACTAGAAAGCCCTCCACCTTCATGGTTAAAAGAAGCAGACTTTAGTTATGGACAGGATCCTTCGGATATGTTCTAGGCAGAATGGTCTGTGATTCTTAATAAGACTTTGGAACTCGTTATTATTGAAGGCTATAAAGCCATGCTATCAGATACATTCCGTCGTTGGCGGTCAATAGAATGGGGGCCAATAGCCATGTTCTGCCCTGCTGACAAGTTTGTTAGCCCTCAACCAGTAGGCTGCACTCTCTTCCCTTCTTGGGATTGGAGGATGGGTATTTACCGCTGGAACTCGACAGTTCTTGAGCCGTTATCCCGGTCTCCTTTAAGCTTCTGGCAGGGCAGACATAGTGTTAGCATTTGGAGCAGAGGAAATGGCTACACTATCTGAGACTTGAGATACTCAGTTTTGACTTGCTGACAGTGTGGGGGTAAGGGTTTCATATCCCTACACATAATCCTGCCTTACTGACTCAGATGACTCTTCCAGAACAGGGTCCTAGGAGAATATGCTACTCATACTTCCAAGAACAGGCCTGAAGTATCAGGTTACCACAGGATTTAGTGAGAACACTCCAGATTTACCCCAAGAGGTTGGCCTCCCTCAGGGTGGCATCTGTCGGTTCTTACCAGTGTGGAATGGTAAGACAGAAGTTTTCTCAGGGCAATCTGTTACAGCCTGGGGGTTAGCAGTAGTGCAGGCAGTTTTGCACCGATGCTTGACAGCAGCTTCCCCAGTTGGAAGGTTCGTGCATTGAGGCTTGAGCGGTTGCCACTAGCCCAGCCTTTGGGATATGCAGCGCTATAGTCATTTGGACTATAGGCTGGCGTTATTGTGTGCATCACTAGGTTCTACCTACGGATCTTGCACCCTATCCTGACTCATTGGTGACAGTTGGCTGGGTATGAGCAGCAGAGCAGGGAGTAGATACGGCAACCTGCCTGACAAGTCCAATGGCAGAGTTGCATAGCTCAGTCAAGGCGGCCTCACTCTACAGCCCGGCTGGATTTGGGGTGTGATTTCTTTTGTTTGATGTTCACCTATGGATGTTTGTAGGTGTTCTTACAGGGTGGGCAACCACTCCCCCCGCCTGTTAGTTATTCTCCATATAGTCATATCATCTAGTACAGTACGAAGAAGAAATACCATTTTTGGTGGTAAAATTTCTTTCTTCGAGTACTTACCAGATGACATGACTGCTAGCTCCCTCCCGCCTCCCTGCAGTGGGTTCCAGACTCAGTCCAGGCTTAAAACTGGAGTAGAGAGGCTCACTAGCGAGACAGGTGGGATGGAAGGGGGCTGAGCTGTTTTAAAGTCCTACCGTGGTGCACGGGTTGGGACAGCTGGATTTGAGGTAGCTAGAGGGTGATCTCCATATAGTCATGTCATCTGGTAAGTACTCGAAGAAAGAAATTTTACCACCAAAAATGGTATTTTTTTGTGGTAGGTGGGGTCTGATGCAGAGGGAGAGGCTAGGCGCTACTTTGATCATGCGCTCACTCTACGAGACACCATCCGCTTCTTGCGGCATAACAGGAACTTATGTGAAGACAGTGATGCTGGCCATGGCATTGACCTGCTTCGGTGTGAGAGTCTACTCAGCCTTGACCCTGAAACTAGAGCAAGGGTGCTTAACAAAAACTACAAGTGAGGAGCAGTTTTTGGTGGCTTTCAAGTCCCATTAGGCCACAAACTGTACATGTCAATGCTGTATAGCCAAAATATTTCATGTTATTAGGATATGAATAATACATGTCAATGCTGTGTAACCAAGATATTTCATCTTATTAGGATATGAATAATACATGTCAATGCTGTGTAGCCAAGATATTTCATCTTATTAGGATATGAATAATACATGTCAATGCTGTGTAGCCAAGATATTTCATCTTATTAGGATATGAATAATACATGTCAATGCTGTGTAGCCAAGATATTTCATCTTATTAGGATATGAATAATACATGTCAATGCTGTGTTGCCAAGATATTTCATCTTATTAGGATATGAATAATACATGTCAATGCTGTATAGCCAAGATATTTCAAGTCTTATCAGGGGGTGAATTATCAATGCTATGTAACTTGTATATTTTTTGAGACCATTGATGCTGTATAGTTCGTATGTTTTGCTTATTTTGTAAGATTGCATCTCATGTTGTTAGTGATGTAATTGTATCATTTGTGATCTTATGCCAATGCTGATTTGTGTTTCACATGGTGATATTGCTTCTCTGTCAGTCTTCTAGTCTCCATGGCCCCTCTCAGCAATGAGATCAGGCCAGTCAGCAGCAGTGTTCCTCAGCACATTGGACCCTCCATCCCAGAGGTGGGTAGCATGGTCCATCTCTAAGGTGGATAGCACAGTTACATCTCAGAGGTGGTAAAATGGTTTGTCTTAAAGGTTGGTAGCATAGTGACATCTCAGAGGTGGGTAATATGGCTAACATGCCCATCACAAAGATATGGTTGATCTTGGGATAAATTATTTACACCACATTCAAGTTAGCTAATCAGCTACTTGTGGAAAAGAACAATAAATGTAAAATGTGCAATAAATTTTAAAATGCACTTCATTATCACCTTTCAGAAATTTTTAAAATAATCTGCATAGAAGTTTTTATCATATTTTTAAATAGAAACAAAAATACATGGAGGGCTAAGAGGCTAGAACTGAAAATGTTTGAAAAACAGTTGAGACTGTTAACATGTTTGACAGGTGATCTTACTGTGTGTGACTTTGTTTACATGTTTAAAGGACAAGCTGAGTGGAACATTTTTTCTTTATGATCGAGTTAAGTTCATTTTAAAATAATATTTCCCAAATTATGAGTACATAATTATACTTAATTTTAAAGATATAAGCCTTCACAAACATCGGCATTCTCAACTGCTACTAGGAAAGCAGGACAAAATTTACTCTCCTATACTGAAGAGCTCTTACACGCCAGTAGTATTTGTAACAGTGAGTGTGGCTCAGTTCAGCAAATCTGTGTATGTCTTAGTCAAAAGAAGAAGCATTACTCAGGTTTTTGTGTTCAAGAAGCGATTTTTTGCCCAGAAAATGAAATATCTGATTTCGGGATAGAGTCCTTCAGATTTGAACTTTTTTTAGAAGCTTCCACTGAAGTCCAAATTGAATTCACTCAACAGACTGGTAAATAAATCTTCTCCAGATCAAAATTGAATGGACAGCAATAACGGTCATTGCAGTCTACACTGTATTATTATTGATTCTCTGTTTCTAAGTTGGTGCATTTGAGTTAATTCTTCCATGTGTATTATTGTTAATAAAATATAAACACATTTAAAGTATGCGATTGTCTCAGATAAACTCCTGTGATTTTGTTTATTTGATAGATGGTTAATTTCTAGCATCGCATTTTATTTTATAATTACAATGGACTGCTGATAAGAACTTTTTTACCATTAAACTTATAACATAATTGTCACCTGCACCCTACAGTGCCTTTCAGATGAGTCAGTAACTGAATATTAAAACAACAACCACAATTTGAATTAAAAAAAACAAATATAATTTGAAGAGAAATTTAAAAAAAAAAAAAAACATATGTATACAAAGCAGCTCTCAATGACTAATCTCACAGTCCCAACACAGTTTCGTTCATTGTCTTATAATATCCACTGTTCTTTATATCGATGTCACCACTCGTAAATAACACAAAGTCACCACTTATAATAATCCAAAGTCTCTACTTGTAATAATCCGCTAACTTCTGCAGGTACCGCTGTTTTCCCAGTAGTCAGTGGTAATCCAATATGAACGTCGATGAATCAGGCAGATACATCAGAAACCCCGTCAGAAGAAGAACAAACGAAGAAAACAAAGAAGAAGAAAAACCTGGAGAGAATATAACCAATATTTTAAAAATTGGTAATTTCAAAACTAAAACTCTCTCCACAACTAATACTACTTTTTACCCCATCTTCATCCTTAAAATATACACATATAATATCACTCTCATCCAATACAAAAATTTCCCCATTTCACAAAAAAATCAAAACACCGCCTCACCGATTTACAACAACAACAACAAAAAAATCAACATAAATAGACACTCACCTCAACAGGTTCAATATGACATAGACACTGAACAATCCGTCAGAACTTGTTCACAAAACACAGCCGGTCAAGGCCTACGCACCACAAGTCTGTTGAGGACTTATGAACAGCCAGTCAAGGCTTAAACACCGCAAGTCTGTTGAGGACTTGCGAACAAACAGCCATTCAAGGCTTCTCCTCCAAGTCTGCTCCAGACTTGTTTTCCCCCCCAGCAACAGTCTGATCAGGACTATTACTTTGTCCCTCCGGACACATGGAGAACACCGAGGAGACTAACTACTCTGTCCTCTCAGGACACATTTTAACAACGAGGAACTGCTCTTCCTCCCTTGCTCTCATCAAAACAATGGAAACAATAGAAACAAAGAAACCCCAACACTCTATCCTTTCGTCACTATTTTTTCAAAACTACTTGTCGACACAAGTTAATTAAGCAGCCGGCCGCTACGGCAACGCACTCAGACCTCACGCACTCAGACCTCACGCCGATAAACACATTAACTCTTCCGCTCACACCTCCCCCCTTCCAGCTCCATTCCCTGTCCCCTTTCGGGATAAAAAAATATTTTAAAACAGCAGGTTTGTGACAATAATAATTTGATGCATATTTATCGATGTAAAACATATTTCTTCCTCATTTAGCTGCATGCAAAATTTACTGTTTACTTACTGATACTCGCACTTGTTCCCGTTTAAGCTCCTCATACGGTTATCACCCTCAATTTTTTTTGTAGCTGTTTCAAGCAGTTGTTGTTATCATTATGCTGGATAAAGAAACGACTGATGATGATGTGTTTGTGACTGTGTCACCATGTTACTTGTAGACGGTGTAGAAAGCTTTTTACCAGCAGTCAGAGGTGGCTTTAACAGCTCTTGCTTTTGCATAGTAGGCACTGCTGTAGGAAGATCTCTTCATTTTACTGAAAGTCTAAAACTTGCTTGTAGTGTATAAGTTACTGGATAACAATCACTTTTGAAATGTTTTGAGCAAATTCTTGAGTGCGGTGTGGGGACAAAGTTCGCACGGCACGTACATTTGAACAAACCAAAGACAGGTATATACACATCTCTGAACAAAGTTAATCCACAGGCGTTTGCTGCCATTATCTTTAGTAGGATTTCCTTCATGAGTACAAACTCCCTCTGAGTGTCGACGAGAACATTCAGCAACAGCACAATGTGTCCTGCTCAGTTTTCTTTTACTGACGATTGCAGCTTTTCTCTTCAAATTCAGCTCATGCAGATGACACTATCCCTTTTGTCACTTCCTGTTTTCTCGACAAGTCCAGGTGTGCTTAAGAGAAAATTATTAACATAAAATCTCTCATGCCCCGTGTCATAAAATACCACCGAAATATGTTTTTGTGCTCTATTTCCAGCGATTTTTGCTGAGCACTCCTGTTGTCCTTTAACAGGTGAGCTCGCTGTGGTTTAAGTTGTTTATCTATCAGCTGACTGGCTGTGGACCACCCTCCTTGCTCTTGGTCAAGGGAACAAAGCTCAAACAACTTCCAGAGGTCTTCCAGGTGATGTATTTTGTGTACATAAGTAAGTTACCAACATTTCTATCGCTTGGGGGTAGTTAAAAAGTAAAGTATTCATCATATGTGACTAGTCTGCTAGTTTATGGATTTTCTGCCTGCTGGATGTATCCTCCCCTGGCTGTCCAAGGCTATTGTAAGTTTGTGATTTTCTGCCTACAGGATATATTACCACTGGCTGTCTGTCTCTTTGTCTTTACTTTTATCAATCCTCTTTTCTCTTGCATGATAATTGTCTTGTCTCACTGTTTGAAATCCATTGTATCAATAAATAGGTGCAAATAAACCATAGTCACTATACGTGTATATGTCTGTGTATGCATGTGCAGGAATGTGCAATGCAACCACTTTCTGCTGCTCATAGCTTTGACTGAGCATTGACAAACGTTGTCTTGCTTTGATCCAGAATTATGACCGCCTGCTGGTGACTACATGGGGTCATGACCCTGGAGTGATTTCTACTTCTAACATTCTGCTGACATTAAATGATGCTTTGACACATTCTGCTGTCTTTGTGCAGGTAAGAGAAAGCAAACCAGTAAGTTTTAGTTTTACCAAATGGTATGATATGAATCTGATTGGAAGATAAAAAGGGTTCTAAGTCTGTCAACAATTCTAATTACCTATCCCAAGCCATCCTGAGTACAGAATTTTAAAGATTTTAACTAACATAATAAGGTAAAAAATGTTCTTAAAATGTTCTGACTGAATTAGATCAAAACTCATTATCGTTCTTTGACTGTTGCATTGCTTGCCAGTGCAGCGTGAGCAGATTTTTTTGTGAAGGGTTATGATGGTATCTGTAATAAGATCAGGTCCGTTAGATCACCTAACCCTAACATTCTGAGGTCAAAGTTAACCTAACCCTAACACTGCCGAAGGGTTAGTGAAGGAAGCGGAGAGGGTATATGCCTTAACATAACACTTTTAGATCAAGACTTGCTTGGTGTGACATGTCTTTTAAAAGTTAAATTTTGAATGTTCACATGTAGAGGTACAAATTAATTCCTATGCAGATCTTTTTTAGCTATTGGAGTTTAGAATCATTGCTCAGAGGGCATCATCTGAAAAAACTTGTGAAACTTTCACCGGTATCATAGGATCTTGGACATTTTAATTTTAAGCACAATACACATAGCTATTATCATAAAATAATCATGAGTACTTTATCTCCGTTGCTTAGGGTCATGGATTGTTCACAGAGGGTACAACTGTACACGTGTCATTTCCTCTGGACAACACAGAAGATGGTGATGTTAACATACTTTTGTTTATCTTACTCTTGCCATCATTTTATGACGATAAAAAGGCCTAAATATTAGGAAATGATGGTTGTATTTCTGGTGCTGATGTATAGTTTAAAATATGAGTTGCTGCATGATTGTAGCTGTCTATCTAAATGAGATTTATGCTCAGTGATAAATGACAATGTCAGGGTTAGATTGGTAATAGGACAGTGTGTGACCTGCAGCTAGATTTGGTGGTGCCTGAGTATTACAGTCAGTGCTGACTGAGCAAATGGGTGTTATTTTAAGCATGCCAATTAAATGATTATTATTGTTCATTCTGGATGATGACCATGTTTCAGCTCAGTTTAGTAAGGGCCAGTTTGGTTGTCATCCTGCCATCAAGCAGTTGTCACAGCATGTTGATATGACGCACTTGTGTGGCTTTCTTACTCTCCTGAATCCTCGTCGCCCATCAGGTACTGAACAAGATGGAGATGCGGCCTCTCCTCAGCTTCATCTTTCCACTTCAGCTTCTGTGTCTGTCTCTGAAACAGCTTCTGTGGAGGACATTTCAGGCAACCCTTCCAATGGACTAACTGATGAGTTGTCAGCAGAAATGCTTGCATCTGAACTTGATGCTCTTGACAACACCCCCACCACTCTCCCAAATCGAGAAAACATGTTGCTGGAGCTGAAGACACCAGGTGACAGCGTAATGCAAGAAAACATCAGGTGCAATGCGCCAGGTAAAGCACACCTGGAGACATTCAACGAGGCTGACTGGCAGCTGCTGGATATGTGCTTTGGTATCCCATTGTTTGACCCTCAGCTAAACAAGGAAGTGTGTCACAAGATTGTGTCCCTCGGCCTCTTCACAGATGACAGGTATGTCTCAAGACTTTCAGCTTCAACTGCAGCAGGTCCTCTGCTAACCAGCATAAAACTGTTAGAATTGGAAAACAAATTTGAATTAACAGATAACAGATAACAGCCAGAGTGCATATGATTAAAGGAGAACATCAAATTTATGTGAGAATTGTGCATATGTGTGTGTGTGTGTGGAGGTAGAAGTTGAGGGGGCTAATTGTCACATGCACCTATAGGGCAGACCACCTGTTAGGTCCTCATACTGTCAGTACATTTGTAAGGTTTGGAGATGTAATTAGAAAACAGTGTTGCATTATGTTTGTGTATTTGCAGTTTGGAGGAGCTGTTACACTCAAGTCGTACATTATCCCTAAAACTGCTTGACTTCATAGCGGAATGGCAGGTTGGTCCCATTCTTGGGTCATGGCTTCCCTGTAACTCTGATTGTTACAGTCCCATTTGTGTCTTTCTACATGTATAACAGCGTTGTATAATGACATCGTATATAGGCATTGTATAACAGCATTGTCAGGCACCGTACAGAGAAAGAGGCGACTCTTTAACAGGTCTCTTTTGTGGCCCCATTGATGACATTTTGAATCTCTTAAATGAAACCTGTCTACCTTGTAAAGTTTAAAACTTTAATTCCATGTCACTTTTATATCTGACACTTTGGTTCCATGTCATACTGTTATGCCTGACACTTGAATTCCATGTCACACTTTTATGTCTGACATCATACCTACCTACTCCCCAAGTACAATTTTAAATGAGAGAATATTGTAATCTTGTGTCACACTTTAATTCTTGTGGGAGTGAATGTTTACTTTTCTTTGTGTGCAGTGTTCAGTCTGATTTGACCTTGTTACCCCTGGATCCCTGATATTGGTTGATTGGATTTAACCCTAACTTCTGTTTAACTAGCCTTAACTAAGATCTTAACACAGTGGTGCTAACATCTGACATCTAGTTAACATATTATAGAGCTATCAGTGTTGTGTATCAACATATGGTGCAACATGTTTTGACTGCTAGAACACGAGAGGACCTCTCATACATGTTAAATGAGGCTTACTTATGAGGCCCTATATATATTGTATTGCATTCCAGGTTCCTTCGGCCGTTCAAGATTTAGAGACTCATGGAGTTCCACAGAGCCGAGATGAGCACTGCACATTGTATCCAACAGAAAATATCATCTTCAGGGATGGCAAGTTACGAATATGGAAGAAGAACTCTTGACCTTTCAGTTGTGCAGCCTCCATCTTGTGTTCAGATGTTAGGTGAATATGTGCATGTCCCCAGGATATAAACTTTTAATAATGTTAACCAGGCATTAGGGTAACATAGGTATATCCCAAGGATAATGTGAGATAATATTAAGCAGGTAGTAAGGTGATATGTCTGTATGCTCCCAAGATGATGCGAGCCTTGATGTTACATAATGTGCAAGTCTTATCCAATGTTTCTCGTAATTTTCATCTTAACCCTTTGAGCCCGTATTGCCGAGCCACCGGTAAAGCGGTGTATAATACTTGCGTTGGGTTTTGCGATTGGTTTAAGCCTATTTTCACAAGCCAATCAGAGAAGCCATATCATCTGACATCAGCAAATTTAGTACAACATGGCTGCTCCCTTTTACTGTGTTTTTTTTGTCCGTGTTTTGGAGAAAATTGGATCAAGTTTTTACCATGAAGCGTACAGAGCCTCAACCTGGTCCATCAGGGCTACAATCGAAGTGTGCACAAAAGCAACTTTATACAACGCAGAAAGTAAAGGATATGCTGGATGATTTATCGGAAGTGGAGTACGATAATGATCTGACAGTGAGATATATTTTGAATCGGATGGTTTGACCACAGACAGTGATGTCGAAAATGAACCACGGCTGCATTTTCGACTGATCAAAGGAGGCATGAGACCCCACAGACTCAGGTGATGTTGACGATGCTCGAGATGGCTCGAATAAGCTATATCAGGTGAATGACATGGAGTTTGATGATTCCAAGTGCCGACCAATCTTATATCTTTTATTACAACTAAAATATTGGCAGTAAATGTTGTACACCCATTATTAGCCAGTTTTGACCAGGAGCTCAGGCAGGAAGGCTCACATATGCTCAGGAGCTCAGGTCTCAAAGGGTTAAGATAGAATTCTTATGGTTGGAATTCTTTTTCTAGTCCAAAGTAGCCAAAGAGCATTAGGTTAACATTACATTTTGATTTTGTCCCTTATTTTATGACCTTTTCCATGTACATTGTTGATGTCCTCTCTCACAAGGCACCCACTGCAGGAGTGTGTTGCTGGAGTCAGGTTGTTGTTACCTAAGGTACAAGTAGTAACTGCTTACTGAGCTGGCTGTAGCTATCAGTACATAAATAGGATGAAGTCATCACTGAACTCATGCAAGAGAAAATAGTTGAATATGAGATGCAACCCTTGAGGTGTTTTGGAACTGTCACCATATTCAGTCTTCTTTGGAAAATTTTATATGACAGTTTTATAAACTCTTCTTGTTCATTAGCTACTACATGCATTATATAGATATGTGTCCTGTGATTATATGTAAAAGGTCAAAGTCAATACTGTATATATATATAATGTATGAAATAGAATGTTAAGTTACAATATGCCTAAGAATGAAAGTTATAATGTGGGAGAAACATTGTCATGTATTTGTTGTCACTCATCTTTGGGACCAGGATATCACCATTCCAGTTTCTAATAAATCAGTCTTTGGGTTAACTACAGTCTTGGAGGTAAGATGTTTTATTACCTACAGTTGAGATGTTTGCAGAAACCTGCAGGCAGAAAGTGTCAAACTATGAGTTACATTTTTGTAAAAACACACTGTCCAAAAATATGAGATTTTATCCTGAAAATGTCACCTAGTCACCATCTGTCCATTTGACATGTTTATCACAGTCATTTAACTTTTTTTGTAGCAGGTGATTTCAAATAAAAGTAGCAGAGAGAGGCAGCTTAAACAGACAAGCTAAAACAGACAAGCTAAAATAGACAAGTTAAAACAGATGAGCTAAAATAGACAAGCTAAAACAGATGAGCTAAAACAGACAAGATAAAATTGAAATTGTTGATGAATGCAGTCTTCTCTGACCATAGTCAAGAGAGACAGATCTGATAAAACAGCTAAAAACTAATTGTGTAGATCTCGGAGATCTTTGTATAGTCCCTGATACTAATGCTGATACTAATCTCTGTGACTGGGTGCCAGAAAATCATGGAAGCAAACAAATAAACAAATACTGTGAAGGACTTGAATGACTGTTTGCTGATCATGATACCCTCACATGAAGTCTGTTACAGTCTTACAGTTATTTCTGAGCTAATTATGGAGACATTTTGCACTTCCTTGTTATGCTGAATGTGGCAACGAGATGGCTATAGAGAGCAGTTCATGTGATTGCTTGCTTGCCAGCCAGTCTTGGACCTTCTAAACTTGACATATCTGGTCAAACACAAGACTGTTCAGCTTTGTACTTGTCATGGTGACCACTCAACAAATGATGATGATGATGATGATGTCCATTTGTAATGCGCAGGTATCCATTCAGAAGAATGCTCATTGCGCAGCAAAAACAAAATAAATATAAAAAAATAAGAAAAAAATAAAGTAAATAAATAGATAAAACACCAGGAAAGTAAAAAATAAAGACAGAAGTGTTGCATTGTTTAAGTTTAAGTCCATCTTAAATAAACAGATGGGTCTTCAGTCTTTTTCGAAACGTGGTTGGTGAGGTGATGGTGGACAGTGATATGCTAACATTCATGTAGGTTTGGAGAGCTATAAGTGTATCAGCTGTATGAAGACAAGAATATCAGGTGTCCCTTTGTGAATGGTGACAGAGATGTTGATGGACACTCTTATAGCCAAAATTATTCATCAAATTTCTTCAAAAAGTATTTTAATTTCATTATTTTGGTGAGAATCTCCCTATAATCATGTTTAATCAACAGCCCAAATCAACCTGCTAAATGCATTACCTTGTTACCATATCCAGTTCCAGAATTCCAAATTGTGTGAGATCATTGTTCAGTAGGTTTTCTGAATTCTCTTTATCAAACTGGAGTCCATGCATAATGCTGCATGTGCAGCTCACAGCTGCTGTACTGAAGTAAAAGATGTTGACCAGCAACTGAGGAGGAAGAGCGACCACGTCCATGCCTTGTGTTAAAAATCTCAGTTGCTACGTATTCTGTATGGTTTCATAGTGCAGTTGATGAGTGAGTGGCCAAGTTATTACATAAGTGTACATTATATACTTGTCATGCAACATTGTTTGCCCTTCATTTTTCAGGTTTTTAGTTTAAATTTGTTCATAGAGTGCCATGCTCGTTGTTTAAACAGGTACCATCAGTGATGTCTTTGTACATTTCCTGATAGCTTTGTCATTCTTCTGTTTTGTTGTTAAGCATGCAACTCATGGGGAGCCAGACACACCTTAGCTTTCATCTGTCATACTCTCTTTACTATTATCTTGTATTTTTTGTCCCCTCGTTATTCTGTTCAAGTGCCTCATGCGACAATTTTATTTTCCACTTGTGTACAAAAGCATCAGTTTGTGCAGAACAGCACTGCAAGTAACTTCTGGCCTGTCTGCACTTTGAGACCTGTGTTAGATTTGTGTTGAGAGAAGACAACCCTCTTCAGTTAAAATGCCTGTGGGATGCTACTCCTGCCTGAAGTGAAGTGTTTGTTGTCCATCACAGTGCCATCTCCAGTCACCCATGCAGTCTCGATTGCATTTGTCAGTGTTTGTGCAAGTGCTCCCCTCTCAAGCATACTAGCATTGAGACTTTTGTGCTCCTCTCTAATGTGTTTCTCCTTTCATTGACGAACTGTGGAACTTTAGCTTTCTTTAAAATTAAAACTGGCTTAAAAGTTACATGTTTAGGGCCAGTTCACTTCTTGTCTGCATCACTGATCAACCAACTCTAAATATATGGAGGGTTTACAAAGTCTGTAGCCAGGGGGTTGCATACTAGACTGTGAAAGCTTGGCGTACTTTAGAGCAAATGGATGTCAGAAACAGTTGGCTGGGACAAGTAGCAAAGGCAGAATGTTTCTTCCTTTAGAATATGAATTTGCTACAGGACAGTCTTTTGAAAGTTGGCATGTGCTATGACTGGTATCCACTATGCTATCCAGACGGTGCTAAAAGTCTTCTGCACACCCTCATTAAATTGTCAAATTGTGTGCAGCCAAATTTATGAGCAGTGCTCCAAAGCTAGTAGCTGCCTTCTGTTGAAATACCTCTTTACATGTAAGGTTGTCATTCTTGGTGAAGGGTATCGACTATATTGTACATTATACTCTGTATCCTGTACAGAAGGGAACAAGATTCAATACTTCATATTCTGCTTTTCAACTGACTACTTGTGTCATGACACCTGATGCTGTGGTGAGGCCCTCCACATGACAAACATGAGCAAAACTCCCGGCTAAGTTCTGATAAGAGAAGGATACAGTTCCTGCACTGTGTACTTTGTCGTTTCTGTAAACCTTTTGTTACCATTTGCTAACAAACCACTGGGGCAAGCCCACAGAAACAGATTTAAGAGAAGTGAAATCTTGTAAATATTCTGTTTCAAGAACTACAGAAATAAAAGGATACACTTAATATGACTGCTGATGGATTTGATTCATAGAATGTTGCATGTTACATTTTATTTCATGTTTTTAAATGCAGGTATGTGCATCATACTGTCAGTGAGTTTATTTCATGAGGGGGGGGGGCTGTGAAAGTTTACTTGATGTTGGCAGCTGCAGACCAAAACACTCAAACGTGGAATCTACAAATATGCTAGCAAAAACCTTTGGCAGAAATGCATCATAATATAGTCGCACTTACAAGCACACCTGTAAAAGCAAAATGCACTCAACAGCAAAGCAAATGACACTATAGGTGACCGGACACTCAATCCCCGACACTTAATCCCCTAGACTTTTAATCCCTAGCCACTTAATCCCCAGACACTTAATCCTCAGAAATGCCCCCAAATCGCGAAACAACACTCAAAACTGCTATTTTGTTAACTTGAAATATTATAACCGTAAGTGAAATGTGTCGCGTGGTAACTCTAATGAGATGTAACAATCGCCCCAGTTAGGGTACCTCCGATCATTAGCTTTCCTGTCATATTGATTAACAACACTTTTCATGTCATATTGTTGAAGAACATTGACTTTAATAGCTCACATGAACTTTAACTAATGTTATACATGTTGAAGTAAAGTATTATTTTAATTGTTAAACTTATTTTGATGTTTACATGAAAATAATTATTTGAATTTGAATTAAATTTTTCATTCACTTCATAATTCTTTGAGTTGAAATTTAATTTTGAGGATTAAGTGTCTGGGATTAAAAGTCTAGGGGATTAAGTGTCTGGGATTAGACACTATAGACTTCAAACATGTATGCACATAGTCACAGCTATAGTGCTCATCATTGCCATAGTCACACCTACATTGCTCATCATTGCCATAGCTACAGCTATAGTGCTCATCATTGCAATGTCTATATAGTCACAGCTATAGTGCTCATCATTGCCACCATAGCCACACCTACAGTGTTCATCATTGCCATGTCTATATAGTCACACCTACAGTGCTCATCATTGCCATAGTCACACCTACATTGCTCATCATTGCCATAGCTACAGCTATAGTGCTCATCATTGCAACGTCTATATAGTCACAGCTATAGTGCTCATCATTGCCACCATAGCCACACCTACAGTGTTCATCATTGCCATGTCTATATAATCACACCTTCAGTGCTCATCATTGCCATAGCTACAGCTATAGTGCTCATCATTGCAACGTCTATATAGTCACAGCATTAGTGCTCATCATTGCCACCATAGCCACACATACAGTGTTCATCATTGCCATGTCTATATAGTCACACCTACAGTGCTCATCATTGCCATGTCTATATAGTCACACCTAGTGCTCATCATTGCCATGTCTATATAGTCACCTACAGTGCTCACCATTGCCATGTCTATATAGTCACAGCTACAGTGTTCATCATTGCCATGTCTATATAGTCACAGCTACTGTGCTCATCATTGCCATGTCTATATAGTCACAGCTACAGTGCTCATCATTGCCATGTCTATATAGTCACACCTACAGTGCTCATCATTGCCATGTCTATATAGTCACACCTACAGTGCTCATCATTGCCATGTCTATATAGTCACACCTACAGTGTTCATCATTGCCATGTCTATATAGTCACACCTACAGTGTTCATCATTGCCATGTCTATATAGTCACACCTACAGTGTTCATCATTGCCATGTCTATATAGTCACACCTACAGTGTTCATCATTGCCATGTCTATATAGTCACACCTACAGTGCTCATCATTGCCATGTCTATATAGTCACCTACAGTGCTCATCATTGCCATGTCTATATAGTCACCTACAGTGCTCATCATTGCCATGTCTATATAGTCACACCTACAGTGTTCATCATTGCCATGTCTATATAGTCACCTACAGTGCTCATCATTGCCATGTCTATATAGTCACACCTACAGTGCTCATCATTGCCATGTCTATATAGTCACAGCTACAGTGCTCATCATTGCCATGTCTATATAGTCACACCTACAGTGTTCATCATTGCCATGTCTATATAGTCACACCTACAGTGTTCATCATTGCCATGTCTATATAGTCACACCTACAGTGTTCATCATTGCCATGTCTATATAGTCACACCTACAGTGCTCATCATTGCCATGTCTATATAGTCACACCTACAGTGCTCATCATTGCCATGTCTATATAGTCACATCTACAGTGTTCATCATTGCCATGTCTATATAGTCACACCTACAGTGCTCATCATTGCCATGTCTATATAGTCACACCTACAGTGTTCATCATTGCCATGTCTATATAGTCACACCTACAGTGCTCATCATTGCCATGTCTATATAGTCACAGCTACAGTGCTCATCATTGCCATGTCTATATAGTCACACCTACAGTGTTCATCATTGCCATGTCTATATAGTCACACCTACAGTGTTCATCATTGCCATGTCTATATAGTCACACCTACAGTGCTCATCATTGCCATGTCTATATAGTCACACCTACAGTGTTCATCATTGCCATGTCTATATATTCACAGCTACTGTGCTCATCATTGCCATGTCTATATAGTCACCTACAGTGCTCACCATTGCCATGTCTATATAGCCACACCTACAGTGCTCATCATTGCCATGTCTATATAGCCACACCTACAGTGCTCACCATTGCCATGTCTATATAGTCACACCTACAGTGTTCATCATTGCCATGTCTATATAGCCACACCTACAGTGCTCACCATTGCCATGTCTATATAGTCACACCTACAGTGTTCATCATTGCCATGTCTATATAGCCACACCTACAGTGTTCATCATTGCCATGTCTATATAGCCACACCTACAGTGTTCATCATTGCCATGTCTATATAGTCACACCTACAGTGTTCATCATTGCCATATCTATATAGTCACACCTACAGTGTTCATCATTGTCATGTCTATATAGTCACACCTACAGTGCTCATCATTGCCATGTCTATATAGTCACATCTACAGTGTTCATCATTGCCATGTCTATATAGTCACACCTACAGTGTTCATCATTGCCATGTCTATATAGTCACACCTACAGTGCTCATCATTGCCATGTCTATATAGTCACACCTACAGTGCTCATCATTGCCATGTCTATATAGCCACACCTACAGTGTTCATCATTGCCATGTCTATATAGCCACACCTACAGTGTTCATCATTGCCATGTCTATATAGTCACACCTACAGTGTTCATCATTGCCATGTCTATATAGTCACAGCTACTGTGCTCATCATTGCCATGTCTATATAGTCACCTACAGTGCTCACCATTGCCATGTCTATATAGCCACACCTACAGTGCTCATCATCGCCATGTCTATATAGCCACACCTATAGATGGAGACAAGAAATCTGTAGCACCTTGCTCTGGTCTTATTTTGCTGTGTGGTCTAAAACTCAAGCTATCACAGCTTCTAGCATCTAGACCACCCTCATCGGAGCTACCACATGTTCCCATCCGAAGTCACACCTGACAGGTGGGTGGGGCGGTACATGGAGAGTCTTGGAGATGCTAACAATACAAAGTTGTAAATCATGGTGTCAAGGTAGCTGCCCAAAAACATTCCAATAGCCAGCAGGCTGATAGGATTTGTTGAAAACTAGAGAAGTATATAGACTATAGTCTTAACAGACATTATCTCTTAATAACCAATTTCAAATATTCTGTCAATAGAGCATAACAACAAGCTATTCGTTCAAACTGTAAACAGATGCACTCTTAGATAATACAAATAAACAAACATTACAATGTGAAAACTAAATTAAGCGTAATACACCCACCGAACCGAAAATAATAATAAATTTAATAATTAATAAGAAAGTTAAATATTCACGACCATGAGTCAAACAGTAAGTACAAGACCATAGGCCATCAGTGTCACCGCTGTACACAGCCCTAAGGAGAAAACAGGTTCGTGACAGTGAATTAAATAAACTGATCTGAAATTTGACCACAAAAATAGATATACTATTTAGCTTCAAATGACTCTGATATATTGACTACCTCATTCAGAGACTCCAGAGAGTACAGAACTCTGCTGCGCGTCTGGTGCTTAGAGCAAGGAAACGGGACCATGTCACTCCTCTCCTTCGTTTTCTACACTGGCTACCCATCCGTTCTCGCATTCAGTACAAACTGTCTGTGCTGTGTTTTAATTTCTTTGCTGGCTCCTGTCCTGACTATTTCTCTGAACTTCTCATCCCTTACTCTCCGTCCAGACAACTACGCTCTTCGTCTGACGACCGTATCCTAACTGTTCCTGTCACCAGAACAACAACATATGGTCACAGGACTTTTGGCTACTGTGCTGCAAAACAATGGAACTCTCTTCCTTTCCATATCCGCCACCTTCCTACAACTGAATCTTTCAAATCTGCACTGAAAACGCACCTCTTCCTTGAGCATTACTCCTAACACAGTCCACACAATGCTCGTCCTTCTTAACCCCGCCCCCTTCCCTCTTGCTACTTTACCCATCTTTCTCGCAGAATCACTATATTTCTCTGTTCCTGTTACTTGATGCCTTTTGTTTTCTGTTTCGTCGTCAGTACTGTCGTTTTCTTTCGTCCCCTTTGTTCTGTGTCTACTTAGTCCACGTCTCTTCCTCGTTTTAAGCGCTAAGAGCATGCTCTCTATGAGTGTGAATATGCGCTATAGAAATCTTCACTATTATTATTATTATTATATTTGTTTACTAAAGGCTTTAATACTCTTATGAACTAAGAACGCGATCCTTTGGGTTCAAAGTTCATAAGTGTTAAAAATATTGAGCAGAAAACAGTTGTCATAACCAAAAAGAAACTTGTGTAACAAACTGAAGTCAGTGTTGTTGTCCCTGATCTCAGCTGCAGTGTTTTCAATGCATAAGTACGGAACGTCTTCTAAAGTAGGATAGAAGAAAGAAAGGTGAGGTTGGCATCAGTGGAATGTGGTCCCATCCATTGTAGGGGTCCGCCCTGACCAGGCCCCATCACCAACGCCGCCCCTCCCCCGCTCTGCTGTTTATCCTCCGTCCCATCCTCCCTCTTCTTTCCGGCTGGTTAGCTGGTCACTTCAAGTGCGCCCTGTAATAATGGGTTTTTCTTTAATACATGAACTGAGAAACTTGATGGTGAAGTCAACCTACAAGCAGAGGAAAGGTGTCCTGCTAATGTCATTCTATGAAAATATTTTTTCCTAACACTTTTCATCACTTAAAAAAGAAAGAAACAGCAGGCCATTTTTGCGCCCCCCTTCCCCACCCACCAACGCTGCCCCAAACCCCCGCCCTTCCCTGCCCTCTACTTTCCTGCTGGTTAGGTGGTCATTGCAAGTGCCCCCTGGAATAATGGGGTTTTCCTGTAATACATGTACTGAGAAACTAGCATGGTGGTTAGAGGAAAGCTGTCCTGTTAATGTCATTCTGTGAAAATGATATTTTTCCCAAAAATTATTCATCTTTAAAAAAAAACCAGCAGGCCTTTTTGCGCCCCCTTCCCTTTCCATGGCTGCACCCTAGGCCACTGCCTAGTTCGCCTAATAGGTAGAACGGGCCTTGATGTTGTGCTGTGGCGATGTATTTAAAAATGTTTTCGGGTAAAGATGGAGATGTCCAGGTCAGCAAAGCACACCTCACCAAGCAGGTTATGAAGCTTGGAATGCTGGAGATTTGCAATGACAACGTACTGGGTCTGTTAAGGTGTGATAATGACCGCGTGGCAAAAAAATCTGTTAGTTGGTTTTCTGTTCTGTGTTCTCACCCCTTGTCCCCTTGCAGATGCCATCAACAGCTTCCTGCGCTCTCCTGTTGTCCTGAGTACTTAGCTCCAAACATTTGTCAAAGCTGTCACAAGTATCATCAAGAGAAAAGCTGAACACTGGAAGCAGATCTGATATAAAGATGAATGCACCGTTATCTCACCATTCTTTCACTTGGGTGCAGGAACATAACATTCGGAATAAGCAATCTCACCATAACAGAAGATGCCAGTATGGATTTGTTGCTCTGTAAAAGAGAATTGCCAAAGCTGCAGCATAAACATTTATCACTGACAGCATCCAGTGGCATGCTTTTTTTCCAACTTTTAATTTCCTGCTGCATGGTAAGCAAGACCACAAAAAAATCTGACTTTTTGTCTGTGAATAAAGAGACTAGCAGCTCCACGGAACAAAGTATTGAACCTGTTGGATCTGAAGTGCAAAAACACATCATTTGGTGACATGACATTTACACTAGTGATTAAGATAATAGTAACTTCTGATCATGGACTTGTTATAATACATGTTATACAAGTCCGTGCTTCTGATCTTACGCGCGCCATACGGCTCACGACACCTGAAGCTACTGGTAACAAGTTTTGGCTTTCTCTTTATGGGGTTGAATCACTGACCTAACTGGAGTTGTTGAAAGAAAAGTGTGTAGAGTTCTTATGGATTCTTCTGGCCCTGTTTGTTAACATCAATCTTGGGGTGTAGACAGGTTGCTATCCGCAACCTTATTGCCATGGGTATCCACGGATGTATATCTATCTCTATATTTCCGAGGAACAGACCTATAATCTAAGAAGCCTTCATAGATCACAGAAGAGATCATAGAAGTCTGTGGTCCCTGGGCTGTCTGACTGAGACTGGCCCTACTCGATCTTTACATCTACAACCGGGCACTGGCACTTACACAGTTGGCAAACCGTGCCAGCAAAAGACTGGTTTTTGTTTAAAGTGACAACATCTTAGTATGCTGAACAACAGCTAACAACAAATATAAGACTGTGGGAAAGACAGACACTAGCAGCGCGTCTCCACTCTCTGGCAAGGGCGGACCAGAGTTGCCTCGCTTGGTGTGTGGCTGTAGAGTTGCCTCGCTTGGTGTGTGACTGTAGAGTTGCCTCGCTTGGTGTGTGGCTGTAGAGTTGCTGTTCCTGACGGCGTGTTGAGGCTGACACACGACACTTGAGACTCACACACATCGTAACAGTCTCTGGCCTCACACACACGTGGACCAATTGGTACGACATTACTTTCTGTGAGGAGACGTCAATACGAAGATTATAGAAGTGTGGAGGTAAAATCATGGCCTCCACTTGTGTCCAGTGGCGTAGGAAGATGCTCTGCGTTGGGGGGGGGGGGGCAAGCTCCATGCTGACAATGAATAACGTTCACATTCTTGCCTTCCCATCATCTTTTTTTGCCCCCCCCCCCCGGTTCATACGCCACTGGTGTCCCTCGTGTTTACCGGCGTCTCTTCAAAATGTCTCTTCGCACGCTTCCCTGTGCAGTGTTTGTAGTTGCAGTGTTTGTAGTTGTAAACTACTAGTAGTAATAGACTGAAAGTGTGAAACAAAATATATTTGGTTTTGATTGACTGCAGTTACGGTGGAACAGGGCATAGAAGATAGCTACATCATTAGAAATTAAAAAAAAAAAATTAACGTAACCCCTCGGCCATTATACGCGACGATGTGTGTATGTGATATTGATCTGGTTTTTCAGAAGCAAGACAAGGGGAGCGGGTTTACAAAAATTATTAACATAAAGGTATTAGAAATTCAGCGACGAATATACATGGTCCTCGTTGCTTATTTACATATGAGTGTTTTGGGGACACATTCTCATGTGCTAATAAGGATAGCTCATGCACGCCAGTTTGTAATTATCCATACCTATATATGTCATATCTATCAACAGTGCAAACACAGGTACCCGTATTTATACCTGCAAACGTAAATCCGTCCATAAACTTTGCTAATAAGTGCGCTTCATCCACTGTTCACTAATACAGCCTTACAACTCCTAACCCAATTTTGTTTGTTAAAATAAGTTATAAATCACATTACACAATTAAATACACAATTATATTGGCCAGTATCATATAAAGGTGTCTTCGTTCAACTTGTTCAAGAACCGCCTGGATAGCTTAAGCTACTATTTAATGCATTTTATCTGCAAAGCATATCTACCCATTTCACTCTAGATTATATTGTTAGACTTGGTGGCTCTTCAGAAAACACCAATCCCCCCTCCTTCTCTAGCCACCATATTTCAGCGGCATATAGAATCAGTCACTGGGTCAAATAGTTTCCAAAATAATTTTTGATCATCAGAGCCAATCTTGTGCAGTATTTTCAGTAAATGGTTTTCCTAGCCTGAGTTTTTCCATCTTATGTCTTATTATGAAGTAGGTAGTTTTGAACATTAGTGATAAGTGTAAAGATATTGTTTGTTGTGCAGTAACTAAGTTGAAATTATGTAATAGGTACCTTTAAATAATAGTGAAAAGTGTAAAGATATTAATCGTTGTAACTTTTATTATTTTATTCTATTATTTTTCCTCTTGATAAATAATATTTGTTTTTATTTTTGTGTGTCCTGAAATAAGCTTAGGAAAGTGAAGGAAAGATTCAGTTCTGTCCAAGTTACCAAAATGCCGAAAGAGCGAATAGGGAAAAAATCTCGGCAACATCAGGAAATACAGAAACAAGGTATGTGTGGGTCATCTCATGTCAGCCCAACCTTTTGAAACTTTAATATTGCCACTATTTATTGTTGAGTAGTTGTTGGATAATATCAGTAGATTTTGTAAAGCTATAAGGATACATGTATTGCATCTTGTCATGAACTGTCTGTTCTTACTTGTGCAAGTCTATATCAGACTTGATAGCTGGAATGGGTAGTCTGGTGGCTTAATGGTTAGCCCTTGTCACCAATACAGTGAAAGTTGGCTGTCCTGGGTTCATCTCTCGTCTCAGGCATGCTGTTCTTTCTCTGCATGTGCCATCTGTTTACAGGGCTGACTGCCTTGCAATGATATAGCCTAAGTTGCTACCCCTTGTAGCTGGATTAACCTGTTTTATTTCTGGTGTTCGGGCATACTTCATTTTTATATTAGTTAATGTATTTTTGAGCTGTCATTATGATGCTTATCCTTTTGTCAGTTTTTTCAGGTATTTTTAAACAAATATTGGACAGGACATTTTTATCCTTTTGTCTATTTTTTTTGTTTGTTTCAGGTATTAATTTCCGAACAGAAATTGGACAGCACATTCTTAAGAATCCAATGATTATCACATCAATGGTGGAGAAGGTTTGTATTTAGTAATCTCTTCTGCTAATGTTAACCTAAAGTTGTATGAAAGGTTTCGCAGATTAGTGTCTGAGATTATCATCACTTGTCTGGTGGATGTCAGTAGCTTATCATCTTAGAGTACTCTTGTTAATGTGATATTTATTTATGTATTATATTGCAATTGGTAATTGGTTTAGTAGATTTTGTAGTATGTGCTTTTTACTATTTTGTTAACATGTAAATACAACAATATTAACATACATAAGGATTTAGGAAAGATACTTGTTGGCACTCATTATTTTTCTTTAAATGAATTAGTTTGATAGGATGGTTTAAACAGAGCTGGAAAATGTCCAAACTATTCTCATGAGCATGCTATTCTACCTTTGTGCATGCCTTTAGTCTACACCCTAAAACCAGCCTCCTTTGTTTTCCTTTTGGTTTTTTTTTTTAATCGTCTTAGCAGAGTAGTCTGTGTTCAGTAGTAGGTATCATGTAAACTGATAGTGTATGTGTGATCTAGTTCTCTTTATTTTTAATTTATACCTGTATGTATGAGTTTATTTTTAATTTATACTTTTTTGTGTGTAGGCTGCCTTGCGTCCAACAGATGTTGTTTTGGAAGTGGGGCCTGGTACAGGCAACATGACTGTCAAACTTTTGGAAAAAGTGAAACGGGTGATTTTCCTTTCTTCTCCTGAATGTATCTTTTCTTTACAGATGCAGGATGTAAACGGGGACTATCTGTAATCTCAAGGCCGTGTTTTCTGCTCTTGCAGTGTTAAGATGTAATATTCACATAAAGTGAGTTCTTACAGTCATTAAGAAAATAACTGTTTTATAAAAGCAGTGACAGAAATGATGCGAGTGATACTACCGGGCTGTTAGACATAGAACTTTCATGTGAACTGCATTAAGGGAAGACATTGTGGCATGTTTTCAGTTAGTACACACGAATGCTTTTACAAATGACATAGTACACATTTATTAGGGGCATGCACTAGTGAGTCTGGCTGACTTGTTCATATCTGAAATTCCATGTTAAAATTTGTGTTTACTTTTGTTTCTTTTTAAAGATTTATGTGTCAATCCCCTTTGACTTCTTTGATTTCTGCAGGTCATCGCATGTGAAGTAGACCCGAGAATGGTGGCTGAAGTCCAAAAGAGGGTTCAGGGCACGTGAGTCAACTAATTTTTTTTTCAGCTACAAGTTAGATCATCTTTCTCTTTTCTATGCCACAGTCAAAACATTCTTCAGAAACAGACAACTACTAAACTTTAGCAGACACACTAGCTTATGCCTTATGGTTAAAGATTAAACAAAGATTACAACGCCCATAGCACAACCAGTGCAACACATTTAAATAAAAAACCAGAGTATTGTAATTGTATTGTAATGAGTATTGTAACAGTTTGAATGAATCATGAATTATTTTAGAGCACTTGATACGAAGCAAAATTAGACAGTTGTTAAATAGTTGTATGTTGAGTGACAGGTCACTGGCACGTTAGCTGTGGTGTATTGTGTGACAGACTATTGACATGTTAGCTGTGGTGTATTGTGTGACAGGTCACTGGCACGTTAGCTGTGGTGTATTGTGTGACAGACTATTGACATGTTAGTTGTATGTTGTGTGACAGGCCACTGGCACGTTAGCTGTGGTGTATTGTGTGACAGACTATTGACATGTTAGTTGTATGTTGTGTGACAGGCCACTGGCACATTAGCTGTGGTGTATTGTGTGACAGACTATTGACATGTTAGTTGTTGTATGTTGTGTGACAGGCCACTGGCACGTTAGCTGTGGTGTATTGTGTGACAGACTATTGACATGTTAGTTGTTGTATCTTGTGTGACAGGCCACTGGCACGTTAGCTGTGGTGTATTGTGTGACAGACTATTGACATGTTAGTTGTTGTATGTTGTGTGACAGGCCACTGGCACGTTAGCTGTGGTGTATTGTGTGACAGTCCACTGGCACGTTAGCTGTGGTGTATTGTGTGACAGGCCACTGGCACGTTAGCTGTGGTGTATTGTGTGACAGTCCACTGGCACGTTAGCTGTGGTGTATTGTGTGACAGTCCACTGGCACGTTAGCTGTGGTGTATTGTGTGACAGTCCACTGGCACGTTAGCTGTGGTGTATTGTGTGACAGTCCACTGGCACGTTAGCTGTGGTGTATTGTGTGACAGGCCACTGGCACGTTAGCTGTGGTGTATTGTGTGACAGACTATTGACATGTTAGCTGTAGTGTATTGTGTGACAGGCTATTGACATGTTAGATGTTGTGTGACAGACTATTGACATGTTAGCTGTAGTGTATTGTGTGACAGGCTTTTGACATGTTAGCTGTGGTGTATTGTGTGACAGACTATTGACATGTTAGCTGTTGTATGTTATGTGACAGGCCACTGGCACGTTAGCTGTGGTGTATTGTGTGACAGTCCACTGGCACGTTAGCTGTGGTGTATTGTGTGACAGGCCACTGGCACGTTAGCTGTGGTGTATTGTGTGACAGACTATTGACATGTTAGTTGTTGTATGTTGTGTGACAGGTCACTGGCAGGTTAGCTGTGGTGTATTGTGTGACAGACTATTGACATGTTAGTTGTTGTGTGACAGGCAACTGGCACGTTAGCTGTGGTGTATTGTGTGACAGGCCACTGGCACGTTAGCTGTGGTGTATTGTGTGACAGGCTTTTGACATGTTAGCTGTGGTGTATTGTGTGACAGACTATTGACATGTTAGCTGTTGTATGTTGTGTGACAGACTTTTGACATGTTAGTTGTTGTATGTTGTGTGACAGGTCACTGGCACGTTAGCTGTCGTGTATTGTGTGACAGACTATTGACATGTTAGTTGTATGTTGTGTGACAGGTCACTGGCACGTTAGCTGTGGTGTATTTTGTGACAGACTATTGACATGTTAGCTGTGGTGTATTGTGTGACAGGTTATTGACATCTTAGTTGTTGTATGTTGTGTGACAGGTCACTGGCACGTTAGCTGTGGTGTATTGTGTGACAGGCTATTGACATGTTAGCTGTAGTGTATTGTGTGACAGACTATTGACATGTTAGTTGTTGTATGTTGTGTGACAGGTCACTGGCACGTTAGCTGTGGTGTATTGTGTGACAGACTATTGACATGTTAGCTGTGGTGTATTGTGTGACAGACTATTGACATGTTAGTTGTTGTGTGACAGGCCACTGGCACGTTAGCTGTGGTGTATTGTGTGACAGACTATTGACATGTTAGCTGTGGTGTATTGTGTGACAGGCCACTGGCACGTTAGCTGTGGTGTATTGTGTGACAGACTATTGACATGTTAGTTGTTGTATGTTGTGTGACAGGCCACTGGCACGTTAGCTGTGGTGTATTGTGTGACAGGCCACTGGCACGTTAGCTGTGGTGTATTGTGTGACAGACTATTGACATGTTAGCTGTGGTGTATTGTGTGACAGTCCACTGGCACGTTAGCTGTGGTGTATTGTGTGACAGGTCACTGGCACGTTAGCTGTGGTGTATTGTGTGACAGACTATTGACATGTTAGTTGTTGTATGTTGTGTGACAGGTCACTGGCACGTTAGCTGTGGTGTATTGTGTGACAGGTCACTGGCACGTTAGCTGTGGTGTATTGTGTGACAGACTATTGACATGTTAGCTGTGGTGTATTGTGTGACAGTCCACTGGCACGTTAGCTGTGGTGTATTGTGTGACAGACTATTGACATGTTAGCTGTGGTGTATTGTGTGACAGACTATTGACATGTTGTTGTATGACAGGCCACTGGCACGTTAGCTGTGGTGTATTGTGTGTGACATGACAGGCCACTGGCACGTTAGCTGTGGTGTATTGTGTGACAGACTATTGACATGTTAGTTGTATGTTGTGTGACAGGCCACTGACACGTTAGCTGTGGTGTATTGTGTGACAGGCCACTGGCACGTTAGCTGTGGTGTATTGTGTGACAGTCCACTGGCAGGTTAGCTGTGGTGTATTGTGTGACAGGCCACTGGCACGTTAGCTGTGGTGTATTGTGTGACAGACTATTGACATGTTGTTGTATGACAGGCCACTGGCACGTTAGCTGTGGTGTATTGTGTGACAGACTATTGACATGTTAGCTGTGGTGTATTGTGTGACAGTCCACTGGCACGTTAGCTGTGGTGTATTGTGTGACAGGTCACTGGCACGTTAGCTGTGGTGTATTGTGTGACAGACTATTGACATGTTAGCTGTGGTGTATTGTGTGACAGACTATTGACATGTTGTTGTATGACAGGCCACTGGCACGTTAGCTGTGGTGTATTGTGTGACAGACTATTGACATGTTAGTTGTATGTTGTGTGACAGGCCACTGACACGTTAGCTGTGGTGTATTGTGTGACAGGCCACTGGCACGTTAGCTGTGGTGTATTGTGTGACAGTCCACTGGCAGGTTAGCTGTGGTGTATTGTGTGACAGGCCACTGGCACGTTAGCTGTGGTGTATTGTGTGACAGACTATTGACATGTTGTTGTATGACAGGCCACTGGCACGTTAGCTGTGGTGTATTGTGTGACAGACTATTGACATGTTAGCTGTGGTGTATTGTGTGACAGTCCACTGGCACGTTAGCTGTGGTGTATTGTGTGACAGTCCACTGGCACGTTAGCTGTGGTGTATTGTGTGACAGGCCACTGGCACCTTAGCTGTGGTGTATTGTGTGACAGACTATTGACATGTTAGCTGTAGTGTATTGTGTGACAGGCTATTGACATGTTAGATGTTGTGTGACAGGCTTTTGACATGTTAGCTGTAGTGTATTGTGTGACAGGCTTTTGACATGTTAGCTGTGGTGTATTGTGTGACAGACTATTGACATGTTAGCTGTAGTGTATTGTGTGACAGGTCACTGGCAGGTTAGCTGTGGTGTATTGTGTGACAGGCTATTGACATGTTAGCTGTGGTGTATTGGGGGACAGGCTATTGACACGTTAGCTGTGGTGTATTGTGTGACAGACTATTGACATGTTAGTTGTTGTGTGACAGGCCACTGGCACGTTAGCTGTGGTGTATTGTGTGACAGGCTATCGACATGTTACCTGTAGTGTATTGTGTGACAGGCTATCGACATGTTGTATGACAGACTATTGACATGTTAGCTGTAGCTCATTGTGTGACAGGCTATTGACATATTAGATGTTGTGTGACAGGCTATTGACATGACATGTTAGTAGTGTGTGTGACAGGCTATTGACATGTTAGCTGTAGTGTATTGTGTGACAGGCTATTGACATGTTAGATGTAGTGTATTGTGTGACAGACTATTGACATGTTAGCTGTAGTGTATTGTGTGACAGGCTATTGACATGTTAGCTGTAGTGTATTGTGTGACAGGCTATTGACATGTTAGCTGTAGTGTATTGTGTGACAGACTATTGACATGTTAGCTGTAGTGTATTGTGTGACAGGCTATTGACATGTTAGCTGTAGTGTATTGTGTGACAGGCTATTGACATGTTAGCTGTAGTGTATTGTGACAGGCTATTGACATGTTGTGTGACAGACTATTGACATGTTAGCTGTAGTGTATTGTGTGACAGGCTATTGACATGTTAGATGTTGTGTGACAGACTATTGACATGTTAGCTGTAGTGTATTGTGTGACAGGCTATTGACATGTTAGCTGTAGTGTATTGTGTGACAGGCTATTGACATGTTGTGTGACAGACTATTGACATGTTAGCTGTAGTGTATTGTGTGACAGGCTATTGACATGTTAGCTGTAGTGTATTGTGTGACAGGCTATTGACATGTTAGCTGTAGTGTATTGTGCGATAGGCTATTGACATGTTAGATGTTGTGTGACAGACTATTGACATGTTAGCTGTAGTGTATTGTGTGACAGGCTATTGACATGTTAGCTGTTGTTTGTTGTGTGACAGGCTATAGACATGTTAGCTGTTGTATGTTGTGTGACAGGCTATTGACATGTTAGCTGTTGTATGTTGTGTGACAGGCTATTGACATGTTAGCTGTTGTATGTTGTATGACAGACTATTGACATGTTAGCTGTGGTGTATTGTATGACAGACTATTGACATGTTAGCTGTAGTGTATTGTGTGACAGGCTATTGACATGTTAGCTGTAGTGTATTGTGTGACAGGCTATTGACATGTTAGCTGTAGTGTATTGTGTGACAGGCTATTGACATGTTGTGTGACTGACTATTGACATGTTAGCTGTAGTGTATTGTGTGACAGGCTATTGACATGTTAGCTGTAGTGTATTGTGTGACAGGCTATTGACATGTTAGCTGTAGTGTATTGTGCGATAGGCTATTGACATGTTAGATGTTGTGTGACAGACTATTGACATGTTAGCTGTAGTGTATTGTGTGACAGGCTATTGACATGTTAGCTGTTGTTTGTTGTGTGACAGGCTATAGACATGTTAGCTGTTGTATGTTGTGTGACAGGCTATTGACATGTTAGCTGTTGTATGTTGTGTGACAGGCTATTGACATGTTAGCTGTGGTGTATTATGTGACAGACTATTGACATGTTAGCTGTGGTGTATTGTATGACAGACTATTGACATGTTAGCTTTGGTGTATTGTATGACAGACTATTGACATGTTAGATGTTGTGTGACAGGCTATTGACATGTTAGCTGTAGTGTATTGTGTGACAGGCTATTGACATGTTAGCTGTAGTGTATTGTGCGACAGGCTATTGACATGTTAGATGTTGTGTGACAGACTATTGACATGTTAGCTGTAGTGTATTGTGTGACAGGCTATTGACATGTTAGCTGTTGTTTGTTGTGTGACAGGCTATTGACATGTTAGATGTTGTGTGACAGGCTATTGACATGTTAGCTGTTGTATGTTGTGTGACAGGCTATTGACATGTTAGCTGTGGTGTATTGTGTGACAGACTATTGACATGTTAGCTGTGGTGTATTGTATGACAGACTATTGACATGTTAGCTTTGGTGTATTGTATGACAGACTATTGACATGTTAGATGTTGTGTGACAGGCTATTGACTTGTTAGCTGTTGTATGTTGTGTGACAGGCTATTGACATGTTAGCTGTTGTATGTTGTGTGACAGGCTATTGACATGTTAGCTGTTGTATGTTGTGTGACAGGCTATTGACATGTTAGCTTTGGTGTATTGTATGACAGACTATTGACATGCTAGTTGTTGTATGTTGTGTGACAGACTATTGACATGTTAGCTGTGGTGTATTGTGTGACAGACTATTGACATGTTAGCTGTGGTGTATTGTATGACAGACTATTGACATGTTAGCTGTTGTATGTTGTGTGACAGGCTATTGACATGTTAGCTTTGGTGTATTGTATGACAGACTATTGACATGTTAGTTGTTGTATGTTGTGTGACAGACTATTGACATGTTAGCTGTGGTGTATTGTATGACAGACTATTGACATGTTAGCTTTGGTGTATTGTATGACAGACTATTGACATGTTAGATGTTGTGTGACAGGCTATTGACTTGTTAGCTGTTGTATGTTGTGTGACAGGCTATTGACATATTAGCTGTTGTATGTTGTGTGACAGACTTTTGACATGTTAGTTGTTGTATGTTGTGTGACAGGTCACTGGCACGTTAGCTGTGGTGTATTGTGTGACAGGTCACTGGCACGTTAGCTGTGGTGTATTGTGTGACAGGCTATTGACATGTTAGCTGTGGTGTATTGTGTGACAGACTATTGACATGTTAGCTGTGGTGTATTGTATGACAGACTATTGACATGTTAGCTTTGGTGTATTGTATGACAGACTATTGACATGTTAGATGTTGTGTGACAGGCTATTGACTTGTTAGCTGTTGTATGTTGTGTGACAGGCTATTGACATGTTAGCTGTTGTATGTTGTGTGACAGGCTATTGACATGTTAGCTGTTGTATGTTGTGTGACAGGCTATTGACATGTTAGCTTTGGTGTATTGTATGACAGACTATTGACATGCTAGTTGTTGTATGTTGTGTGACAGACTATTGACATGTTAGCTGTGGTGTATTGTGTGACAGACTATTGACATGTTAGCTGTGGTGTATTGTATGACAGACTATTGACATGTTAGCTGTTGTATGTTGTGTGACAGGCTATTGACATGTTAGCTTTGGTGTATTGTATGACAGACTATTGACATGTTAGTTGTTGTATGTTGTGTGACAGACTATTGACATGTTAGCTGTGGTGTATTGTATGACAGACTATTGACATGTTAGCTTTGGTGTATTGTATGACAGACTATTGACATGTTAGATGTTGTGTGACAGGCTATTGACTTGTTAGCTGTTGTATGTTGTGTGACAGGCTATTGACATATTAGCTGTTGTATGTTGTGTGACAGACTTTTGACATGTTAGTTGTTGTATGTTGTGTGACAGGTCACTGGCACGTTAGCTGTGGTGTATTGTGTGACAGGTCACTGGCACGTTAGCTGTGGTGTATTGTGTGACAGGCTATTGACATGTTAGCTGTGGTGTATTGTGTGACAGACTATTGACATGTTAGCTGTGGTGTATTGTATGACAGACTATTGACATGTTAGCTTTGGTGTATTGTATGGTGTATTGTATGACAGACTATTGACATGTTAGATGTTGTGTGACAGGCTATTGACTTGTTAGCTGTTGTATGTTGTGGGACAGGCTATTGACATGTTAGCTGTAGTGTATTGTGTGACAGACTATTGACATGTTAGCTGTGGTGTATTGTGTGACAGACTATTGACATGTTAGCTGTAGTGTATTGTATGACAGACTATTGACATGTTAGCTTTGGTGTATTGTATGACAGACTATTGACATGTTAGATGTTGTGTGACAGGCTATTGACTTGTTAGCTGTTGTATGTTGTGTGACAGACTTTTGACATGTTAGTTGTATGTTGTGTGACAGGTCACTGGCACGTTAGCTGTGGTGTATTGTGTGACAGGCTATTGACATGTTAGCTGTGGTGTATTGTGTGACAGACTATTGACATGTTAGCTGTGGTGTATTGTATGACAGACTATTGACATGTTAGCTTTGGTGTATTGTATGACAGACTATTGACATGTTAGATGTTGTGTGACAGGCTATTGACTTGTTAGCTGTTGTATGTTGTGTGACAGGCTATTGACATGTTAGCTGTTGTATGTTGTGTGACAGGCTATTGACATGTTAGCTGTTGTATGTTGTGTGACAGGCTATTGACATGTTAGCTGTTGTATGTTGTGTGACAGGCTGTTGACATGTTAGCTGTTGTATGTTGTGTGACAGGCTATTGACATGTTAGCTGTGGTGTATTGTATGACAGACTATTGACATGTTAGCTGTTGTATGTTGTGTGACAGACTATTGACATGTTAGCTGTGGTGTATTGTATGACAGACTATTGACATGTTAGCTGTGGTGTATTGTATGACAGACTATTGACATGTTTGCTGTTGTATGTTGTGTGACAGGACACTGGCAAGTAAGCTACAGATGATAGTTGGTGATGTGCTCAAGACTGACCTACCATTTTTTGATGTGTGTGTTGCCAACCTACCATACCAAGTAAGTTTGCGGAGATATCTACCTGTGTTTGTGTTTGTTAATACTTAGCCTTCAAGAGATGATACTAATTCCTGCTGTTTATTGAAGCTAATTTTTTGTATTGCAGCTTTGTACTGTTTGCTTTGTTTGTGTAAAATGTCACACAGAATATGTCTATAAGCCTAACTGCCTAAAGGGGACTGTCTCAGTTGCAGACCACTTATCCACTAATGGTCATTTCAGTCTATTGTTCATGTGGGCTATCTTGTCTGTAATGTTAACTTGATGGAATTATTTGTGTTCATGTCTCATGGTAACACTTTGATCTTTGGACTATGCAATCTTCACATTTTCTCATCAAAATAATTACACATCTTAAAACTGCTTTAAATACAGTCCAGTCATAAACATCCATACACCATTATCCTAAATCTCAACTATATATGGAGAATCAGTACATCTTAAAAGAGAAAACATCCTCACAACCATTGGCCATCCTTGATGTGTGGAAAGACAGCATAGAATCATCATCATTATTGCTGTCATGACTGTCTTTAAATTACTGGTATTCTATCACAGATATCGTCTCCATTTGTCTTCAAACTTCTTCTGCACAGACCCTTTTTTCGGTGAGTTTTTTTGTTTTTTGCGGACAACAGTTTCAGTGGTGAATAGTTACACAGCAGTGCTTGGCAAATTTTTTAAAAACTACAGGAAGACCTTTGTAATTGTGACCTCTTAGTGACAACCTAGAAAATGTTCACGGACATATTTCACTATATAAACGTCATCTCTATTACAACTACCTCCCCAACTTGACTTATGATTGACAGTTTGTACTGTATTACAACTTTTTTTGCAGAGGTTGCATGCTAAATTTCAAGTACAGTAAAATAGACCCTAACCCTTCTGCACTTTCAATGACCACGTCATTGGTGGCACTGTGTTCCCACACAAAAATATACACAAGATAACTTGGACTTCCCCAGATAGTAAGACGGAAAACCAGATCGACCATATAACGGTTGCTCAAAAGTGGAGAAGGAGTCTCCAAGATGTCAAAGTGAGAAGAGGAGCAGATGTTGCTTCAGACCACCAGCTCCTAGTAGCAGTCTTCAAGATCAAGCTGGTCCTTCATCGATCCAGCAGGCAGACCACACCACAAGTTCAATACTCAGTAGCTCAAGAACAAGGAGACAAGAGAAATTTATAACTGTGAAATCAAGAATAAGTATGAGGCCCTTACAGGACTGACAGAAGAATCAGTGGAAGAACACTGGTCAACACTCAAGAGCATTTGGAAGACAACCTGTACAGATGTTCTGGGGAAAGAAAACACAAGGAATGGATGACTCCAGAGACTTGGGCAAAGATTGAATCAAGAAAGGGACTGAAACAGAAGCTCAACCAGTGCCAAGACCAGCAAGAGAAAGAAGGTCTCAGAGCAAAATACTGGGAAGCCAACCGCCAAGTGAAGAGGTCGGTAAGGGAGGACAAGAGACGCTTCACCCGTGAACTGACAGAGGAAGCAGAGACAGCACCCATACAGGGAAACATGAAGTGACTACACGAAATAACACGAACTCTGTCAGGCAGGAGCATAAACCCAAACAAGCCAGCGAAAGACAAAGACGGCAAGACCATAACAAACGATGCAGAACAGAAAGACCGCTGGATGGAGCACTTTGAAGAGATGCTGAATAGACCTCATCCACCATCCTTACCTGACATACCACCAGCAACTGCACAACTTCACGTCAACACCAGCCCTCCCACTAAGACAGAAATCATCAAAGCTATCAAAAGCATGAAAAATGGCAAAGCAGCAGGCCTGGACGGCTTACCCCCAGAATCACTAAAGACAGACCCAGAAACAAAAGCAACAATTCTACAGCCCCTCCTACACAAGATCTGGGAACAAGAGACCAGAAATTAGGCCACCTGGTCAAACTACCAAAGAAAGGAGACCTCTCCCAGTGCTGTCTATCAAATGGCAATCCTCCCTTTACATAACTTTTGTGGATTTTGAGAAGGCCTTCGACAGTGTAGACAGGGACGTCATCTGGAGGCTGATGAATCACTATGGTATTAAGCCCAAATTCATAAACATCATCCAGGGATTGTATGAAGACTCATCCTGCCAAGTTATCCATAACGGCAAACTCACGAAACCTTTTGTAATGAAGACTGTCGTAAGACAGCGTTGCATATTATCGCTGACAATCTTCCTGATGGTCATAGACTGGATTATGTGTAAGACAACCCAAGACAACAACACCGGTATCCAGTGGACCTTCAACAAACAGCTAGAGGACCTGGACTTTGCGGATGACTCTAGTCTCCTATCTCAGCAGCAGCAGCATGCACAAACCAAACTGAGCAAGCTAGCAGAGGAAGCAGAGAAGACTGGCTTAAAGGTCAACAGAAAGAAGACTGAAGTTATGAAAATCAACAAGAAGCAGGAACTTCCAATCCATCTTCAAGGACAGAACATCCTAGAAACAGACCGCTTCACATATCTAGGAAGCATTGTCAACAAGGACGGTGGAGCGGACGACATCAGAAGCCACATAAACAAGGCCAGGCATGCTTTTAACACCCTACGCCCCATCAGGAACTCCCGAGAATGATCCCTTGCAGTAAGACCTGCATCTTCAACACCAATGTGAAGGCAGTCCTACTGTATGGCTCTGAAACCTGGAGAGTGACAAACACCATCAACAACAAGCTCCAGACCTTTACCAACCGATGCCTTCGCCATGTTTTGGGAATAAGATGGCCTGAAAAGATCTCGAATAGCAGCCTGTGGAAGAGAACTAACCAGAATGCCACTAGTCAAGACATCAAAAAGCGCAAGGGCTGGGGCTGGATAGGACACACCCTGCGCAAACCAGCTGACACCATTGCCAGGCAGGCACTTGACTGGAACCCTCAGGGGAGAGTTGGGAGGCCAAAACAGACTTGGAGAAGATCAGTAGAGAGCGAGGCAAAAGTTGCCGGAACCACATGGGCCCAACTGAGGGGGGCTGCCCCAAACCGGGTCTGCTGGTGAGGTGTTGTTGTGGCCCTATGCTCCTCGAGGAGTAGCAAGGAGTGATGATGAAAATAGACTGTTTTTGGCCAACCTTTTACCCTATATTATGATTCTCTGCAGAAATCATGTAAAATAACATTCTTGTGACTGACTGTGCTTTATTGTGACATTTTGCAGAAATCATGTTCAAGAATTGCACGATGATATAGTTTTTAAGAGCTTTATTTCAACATTTAAATAAATTGTCATGGTACCTGGAATGAAAGCAGAGAGGTTTGATCTCCCTGCTATGACCCCTCTCAGTTACGACCTGATTTTGATGGATTTTAGCGAGTCTTAACAGGGAGGCTTTACTGTGATTGGTATTTGGGAAGAGGGAACAGGCAGGCAGGGTACAGTTTATACGGTAAATTAATAATGATGATTAAAAATTATGCATTTTTAAATGGTTGTTAACAAGGATCTATTTTTCTGGGGGATGTCCTTGTAAATAAGCGGCTTTGTGTGTGGGAATGTTTATGTAAACCACAGGCTGGTTATATGTTCTTACATAATGTGCAGGGCTGCAGTGTTGATGTTCCAACAGGAATTTGCAGAGAGATTAGTTGCACGACCTGGAGATAAGCTGTATTGTCGGCTTTCCGTAAATACACAACTCCTAGCTCGAGTTGACCATCTTATGAAGGTAAGTGAACAGAAAATTATTTGTGTGTGTGTGTGTATATATAGACATCCAGAATAATTCTGTATTGTAATTTATAATCATCTATAGATTGATATTATGTCATTGTTAATTATCAGTACAATTCTCTTTACTCATCTGAAGAACTGTGTACAAGGGATGTTCCACTTCTGCCTGAACGTCAGTATTCAGTGCTCATTCAGCAAGTGCGGACTGGATAGAGTGATTCTTCAGGGTGTTTTCACATTTTTTTCATGATTTTCCCCCACCTAGTTTTCCCAGGATGGAGAGGAGAAGCAAGTCAATGCACCCTCCACCAAGTGATCCACCAGTGCCGTCATCGTGTGACTTTCGAGTGATCATGTTGCGTCACTTTTAGTGTGGCTTTCGGGCTGTTGACAGTTTGCAGGAGCTGAAAGAAACTTATGGCGATGATCCTCCATCTATAACGACTGTCACAGACTGGTTTCGGCGATTTGGCAGTGGTCATTTTAGCTGTGATGACAAACATCGTGAACAAAGGCCTAGGACGTCAAGAGACCCAGACAGTGTCGACAAAGTTCGTAAATTCCTGGAAAGTGATGGCCGTGTGACTTTCAGGAAGATGGAGATGGAGCTGGGAATTTTCTTTCTACAAGTCTTTACAGGATCATTCATCACGATTTGGACTTCAACAAGAAGTCAGCTTGCTGGGTGCCAAGGTTGCTGGCGGACCAGTTAAAGAAAAGCAGTGTGGACTGGTGCAAAGAATTCTTGGAAACATTCAACCACAGGCGTTCTCATGGCTGCAAGCGCATCACCACAGGTGATGAATGTTGGTTGTACAATCTGGACCCTGAAACCCAAGGCCCAGTTGATGATTTGCTCATTGCTGGGGTGAGGGAACAGCTGAAATTGACTCCAAAATCGACTTTTTTGGAGTGTTTTCAAAATAGGGGCCAAAAATGTTGCAATTGGTGGCGACTATGTTGAAAAAGTTGAAACAACGTTGAAGAATAAGAAAAAAATTAAAAAAAAATTCTCTGGTTTCTTTTTATTGCCAGTCTGGGCGAAAGTGGAACATCCTCTTGTACATGGTGACATATTAGCAAATGGGCTTGAAGAAAAGGAAAAACTTGCTTGAAGTGTAGTCTTATATGAACTAATGGTAGACTGATAGAGCAGTTCCTGTTTGAAATAAACGTTTTAATATTTTGGTGAGAGGCAGTATATTTGCTGCTGTTTTACCAGTAGAAACACTAGCGCCATGTAGAGCACCTGCATTTTACTGATGCAGCTTTCAGTTTTTTTTTTCTTTAATGCAGAATTACTACATCAGAAAATCCATAGAAAATATAGCAAGTTGATTGTTTGATCTGAATGTTTTTTCAGATTTTTCAAAGTGACAAAATGTTTCAGGTTGGCAAGAATAACTTTAGGCCCCCTCCTAAAGTTGAATCCAGTGTGGTGAGGTTAGAGCCTCGAAATCCTCCTCCTCCAATCAACTTTCAGGTAAAAGAAAAGTCAGCTAGTCACTTCTAGGTCAGTGTTAAGATTCTCTCTGCAGTAAAACACAAAAAATATGCGTGGGGCATCGGGTTAAAGAATTGTACAGTCTCTAAACAGCAATAAGCGACTGCATCTTCACCAGGAGTCAGCATGTCACACTCAAACATGTAACAAAGTACAGTGGTACCTTGAGTTACAAGCTGCTCCATATACGAGCGAGCATCGAGTTAGGAGCAGTGGCTTGAGCAAAAATTCTGCTCGAGTTATGAACATTGTTCCGAGTTACAAACAGCTGAACTTCAGGGTCCTACCGGTAGTTGGCGCGTTGGTGCCAGAATCCGTTGTAGTTTTGTTTAAAGTGTAAGAAAGTGCTGTATCTGTGGTTTGTTCCATGCCAGTATATCCCTTCCTCCCTCCCTCTCTCCTCAGCCGCTCTCTGTTAGCCGCGCTCATCTGTCGTTAAGGTAAGATTACAGTACTGTATTTTATACATTTTTCATTTATTTATTTATTTTGTTGTGTAATCTAAAGTTTTGCATGGGTTTTTCTTAATTAAAAACATGTATTTTTTCCACAATTTAGGAAATTTTCAGGACTTGTCAGAGGGCTGGAACAGATTAATCTGATTTCATTATTTTAAATGGGAAAATTCGTTCCAGCTACGAGCATTTCTAGTTACGAGCACGGCTCCGGAACGAATTAAATTCGTAACTCGAGGTACCACTGTATTCTGTGAAATTTCAGACCAGTGTTGACACATCATCGACAAACATGATGCACAATATTTGTCTGGTTTTAATTCTTTCATTCATTTATCCCATGTTTGTATTTTCCTGCTGCATGTTGTGACAGGAGTGGGATGGTCTGATCCGAATCTGTTTTGCCAGAAAGAACAAGACAATAGGTGCCTCTTTCAGGTAGGGCTTGTTTAAATCCCAGGTTACGAAGAGAAATCTGCTTCCAAAACGTCGCTTGATATCAGAAGTGTATTAGCTTGAGGAAGTGTGAAGAAGTATGAGAGAGAGAGAAAGAATTCCTTGAAGAAATTTTGTGCATGCATAGTCTTACCCAGTCCCATTAACCTGTTTATTAACCTCGCAAGTTTGCACATGCAGCTAAATAGAGGTTCTAATGTTACTGTGGTTTGTATCAGTATTTCAGGTGTTTTGAACTTTTGCGTGCCATCGTGATTTGTATGTGCATTTCAGGTATACTAAGGTATTAGAGCTCCTGGAGAAGAATTATCGTGTCCATTGTTCCGTCAAAAACATAGTGAGTACTGGAGTTTTCTTTTCTCTTATTGGCTCCCTAAAATATCAAAAGTTTTTTTGTGAGGTAACATCACATTGCAGGTGACACTATTCTCATCTTTGAACTGTTAGCTGGCGTAGTCATATGCTGTAGCGGTAGGGGCAGAGAACTGTGGAACTGAGTGAGGGCCACTGTGTGTAAAAGGTCAGCCTGCTTTTTTTTAACTTTATTATTATTATTAAAGTAGATTTATATAGCGCAATTTTCAACCCCAGAGTCGACTCAATGCGCTTTCAAAAAAAAACAAAAAAAAAACCAAAAAAACTTTCCTTGGTAACTGAGCTACTGACTGGCCGTACGCTGACCATTTGCTGCTGACTGGCCCTAAGCTGTTGGTGCCCAAGTGTAGCCCACAACCTTCTGCTGTCAAGTTCTTGGCACTAACCACATGGCTGCAGACGACCTGCTGCATTGATTGTGGGGACATTTGACTTGAGGAACGTGTTAGGAACCTGAGAGATGTACATGTGGCTTAACCGTGTTTTAGTGTCAATTTCCTCCCTTAAGGAGCTAAAATAATCAACCAGTCAGGTATTTCATTATATTTAAAAAGAGATGACACATCAACTGGTCAAGAGCCATGTTTGAGAGGCTTGTCAGTTTGACATGGATTTATACTCCAACAGCCAAAAATGGCAATGTAGTAGTAATAGTTGAATTCTAATAAAATATTGTTGATGTTTGTATATATTGCTTTTTTTAAATTTCTGCCTCATAACCTACTTTCATGTCCAGAGCGGTCCATTCCATTCAGTTACCATCTGTCATCTGCATGAAGTACAAGAAAACAAAAACTCTAGTTGTTGCAAATCTGATCACTTTAATTAATATTAGTTTGAGAAATGTTCTTTGAAATGGTGCGTCTGTGTTTGCTTTATTGTTGGTTAGTGGCTGTAAATATTGGAACACATGATAGCGAGTCTTGTTGTCGATCATTTTTGTTGTTTTTGGACTGTGCTGTAGATAATGCAGGCTGTAAGTACTCTACCACAGTAAATGCCCCGTAATAACTGCTTACCATGAACTATATCCTGTATCTGTTGCAGCCATTTCCCACAGATTTTGATATCAAAACAAAAGTCTGCAGTTTGCTGGAGAAAAATGGATTTGAGAAGAAGCGAGCGCGTTCTTTGGACCAAGATGACTTTCTGCAGTGAGTGAAGAGTGAATGTTATTTTGCGTAATGACTGCACAGTACAAATCTATCTTTATTAATTATAAGCTTACTCACTGAAAATGAATAGAGAAAAGTAAGAAGGAAAAGGATTCATTCATTCAGCAAGTGACATTGCATTAGAAATTTGTCTTGATGAATAACAGTGTGACTGAGAATATTTATGCACATGCGCACACACACACACACACACAGAGTGCACACATTCATAAACAACCCAGAACTACATCGAGAATGGAGTTACTGCAGTAGATATTTCTGAAACAAGAAAGTGTTTAACGCCCTCTTGAAACTTGGAACAGGCTGAATGATTTGAACTGAGAATGGCAGCGAGTTCTGTAAACCTGTCGGCTGGTCCACATGGTTTCTTCAAACTAAGGGCCAAGTGTTAGCCCTTCAAACAAGGAGCAAGTCTTAGTGCTGCAAGTGTGAGCTTCCTCCCCAGGTAGCAACTTCTTGAGCTAGTGTCCGAGTTGTACAAGTGGAAGAGAGTTTTCATTATTCAAAATAAGATGAAAGTGTTTACTGAAATATTTGCATTTTTGTTTCAGACTTCTCCATGATTTCAATAGCGAAGGCATCCACTTTTCTTAAGCAGCCTCACCAGACTAGCACAGCTGTGATCAGCCTCCTTTTGAGAGCAAGCATGCGCCACGTCAGTATCAAAGCACAGAGACGGGGAGCCTACAGAGTTTGTCAACTGTTATGATGGTGCGTGCCTGCAGTGATTTGACAGCACAGGAAGATCTCCCTTCTTTGAAGAGTTACGTGACAGAGGATCGTTTTCACATTGTGTGATATTTTTCAATGGTGTTCTTTGCTTATCAAGAGAATTTTCACCAAAATTTGTGTGCAGCTATTGTAGAACAGTGTGAAAGTGCAGGTGTCAAAAACGTGGATATGAGAAGACATACCAATGTAGGTGGTAAGCTTGCAGCACAGACCGTGTTGTAGCTGCCTCTTGTATTAGACGGGTGGGAGGAGTTCCGAAGAGTGAGTGCATTGTGGAGTCATGGCCAAGTCTTTGCTTTCTGTAAGTTGGGAGATCTTTCACTTGCCAGCAGTTTTGAGACAGTTTACAATGTTATAGCATAACAGTAAGTGTAATGTTTCTCTATAACAGTCAACATCGAGTCCAAGACAAAAGCGAATTTTCAGGTATACTTCACACGTTGATTGGGATGTTCCAAGTAACACGTTTGTTCACGCCCAACATCTCATCCTGCTCTCCACTTTTCTTCCATTAGGCAGGGTTACGGCTGACCCAACAAAGGCCACATCCCCCCCCCCCACCCCCAATGGTTTCCCTTCTTCAGTTCTGACAGTTCCTTGTGGTCTACTTTGTCACCGGGTTCTTTTATTTTCTTTGTAAAATCACACGATGGGAAAATAAGATTAACACAGACAGGAAATTCGTTCCTTGCTGCCTCCTGTCCATGCCTGGGAAGATTATAGCAACCCGAGTTCACTGCCCAGGAGGGGTTTCGACCTACTGTACACTCACAAGGTGGAAGCCCTGTTCTATCAGATCAGCATGCAAGGAGGCTAGATACAGCGCATGCTGCCTGTGCAAGACATCAGCTGACCTGCCGGACTCACATCATCAATCATGAAATGTCAGGTTGTGTGAAACATTGCCTGTCAGCCTGGCCATGGAACCGAAGGCTCCAACAGTTATGAGTAGTGAACAGTACACGTCAGCCTCAAGTGGCCAGGGCAAGAAACAAAAACTGCTTAGCACACATTTATTGTCAAGTGCCAGAAAATAAATAATTTGGTAACATTTGGTATTTTATCAGGTAAGGCCAGTATCTTAGCTCGTTGCCAAGAATCTGTATGGTCAGGGTGTGTGTACGTGCGTGCGTGTGTGTGAGGTGCCAGAAGAATGGGGTAGAATGCTGGCCTGTCCCTGAAATCACACAAGCACCTCTCTGCTGCTATATGGCACGCTCTACTTCACTTAACCACACTCACTCTACCAGCAAACACAAAGGGTCTCGAACTCATTCTACCAATCCTGTTTCTACAGGTGTCTTGGGGACCTGTGGCCTGCACTCACTCACTGCTACAAGACAGAATATACTGGTACAGTCAAAAGGTTCTTCACCCCCCAACCCACCCTTCAATTAAAATTGTTCAGGTTATATTGTTTACATCTTATGCACCTCCAACAGTATGGGGTGCTCATGTACTGAACATTTATAGTTTATATATATATATACACACATGTGATGCACTTACTTCCACAAAATGCATGTACACTGCATGTAGAGACGCGCGACCTCATCTCGCGCCCACATTTAACTTAGTTAACAAGATGATTACTGAAATAATTTGTTCCATAACACTTCCTGATATTGCAATCTGAGTATGTTTACAAATTCACTGAGATGACACGCTTCCATTAATTCATCCACACTCTGCGTGACAGTCGTGTAAAAAGTACTTGTGGTACTCTTGTGATCACAAATCCTGCTGTCACTTCCAGCAACACCTTCTGTACAACATGAAACTGTTCACATCGGCTTTGATAACTAGACACCCAGCATGAAATAGGAGCTTGCATCAAACCCCACAACTAACTCCACCCCCCCACTAAAACAGTTTAGAATCAGGACAAATAACAAAGTCATCTTCCAGGTGCATAGCGCCCCAAATGCTTGCTTCAAGTACATTTGCAGCAAACCTTTAAGCAATAATAAAAGCATAACACATGATGAGAGACTGAGGGAGATGATCATACTGTCATCATGATTGCTTACCACCACCACCACCCCACCTCACCTCCCTGTGCTAATATTTTAACAAATCTCAACTTTGTTGTTCTCAGCAGCAATAGTTGTGGTCTCTTCCAACAGAACTCACCTCTCTCCTTGCTTCATCCAACTCTAGCAACGGTTCTCCCCATGGCAGCCATGATACAGCCTTAGTTGCTGGGACGGCGTTAAACACAAGCAACCCCCGCCCTCCCCCCCCCCCATGGCAATCACTGCTTCCGAGCCCAAGCAGGATGCTTCATCCCACCGACATGACTTTGATGCTACATAAGATCTGTTCTGTGACTGGACAGTCTACAGTCTTGACAAATGACTAGTCGTCACATCCCCATCACGCACCACACAAGATGAAATGTTTGTTAGCACTACTTTGTGTCACTTTCTAGTCTTCAGTGCTTTAAATGTAAGCAACCTTCTCGTCTCACCACCGCTGTCAATGTTGCCTGGGGAGTACATTCTTCAAAACCCTTCACGGCCACAACCATGAACTGGTGACAAAAACATTTGATTTATCCTACTTTTAGTATCTCAAGTTAATATTTGGTACATGCTTTAAAAAAATGCCTCCCTATAAACATCTAGAATGAGAGGACTGCTCAAACAACTGATGCCAGGCCATTTTAATCTGTCAAGAATGAGACTTGGCTTGGCACTTAAATTCTTTTAGCATCAAGGTCACAACTTTCTTTGTGATGCTTGTAACAAAGGGTGTGACTTAGTAAGCAAATCACGGTGAAGACGTGACCAAGTAAGCAGACCACTGCACTGGTTGACAGAAGACTTGCTCAACTCACAAAATAAGAATGAAAGCCCCTAAATGATTATTTCAAGGAATGGAGTGTACAAGGAGGCCCACATTCAAGTATTTGATTACGATGATCTCGTGTTGTGCATTTCTTCCTTGTAATTTGCATGTAAACAAATCTCAACGTTTGTTGACAGAAACATCAACTGATTATCCTCTCATTTTCAACCAACACTATTTCAGCCTTTTGCTTATTGTGAGAATAACACTGTGAGCTGTAATGTTACACTAATCTCCCATCACACTGCAGTATACTGTAGTGAACTCTACTCCAGCCCTAGCCCATTATACTGTAGTCTATTTTAGTCCAACCCTAGCATAGTGTCTAGCCCATTATACTGTAGTCTATTTTAGTCCAACCCTAGCCCAGTGTCTAGCCCGTTATACTGTAGTCTATTTTAGTCCAACCCTAGCCCAGTGTCTAGCCCGTTATACTGTAGTCTATTTTAGTCCAACCCTAGCCCGTTATACTGTAGTCTATTTTAGTCCAACCCTAGCCCAGTGTCTAGCCCGTTATACTGTAGTCTATTTTAGTCCAACCCTAGCCCAGTGTCTAGCCCGTTATACTGTAGTCTATTTTAGTCCAACCCTAGCCCGTTATACTGTAGTCTATTTTAGTCCAACCCTAGCCCAGTGTCTAGCCCGTTATACTGTAGTCTATTTTAGTCCAACCCTAGCCCAGTGTCTAGCCCGTTATACTGTAGTCTATTTTAGTCCAACCCTAGCCCATTATGCTATGGTGTCATCTACTCCAACCCTAGCCCATTATATTGTAGTGTGCCCTACTCCAACCCTAGCCTGTTGTACTGTAGTCTATTCTAGTCCAACCCTAGCCCATTATGCTGTAGTAAAACTGCTGAAAGCTGTAGGAAAACTTTTTCATCAAAGGAAATGTCCCACCATCACTAAAGCTGGGACAAACATAAATGGCGCTAATTTTGACAAAGCACTTTAAAAATGACAAAGAATACAGGAGATAATATAGCCTTACATTCATTACCTTGCAGTAAATTTCTGTGAAATAAGGCAAAAATTTGAAAAGCACTACATGGATCTATTAGCTCGGTAATAAAATTCAAAACATAATAACTGATACATAATAATTTTTCTTTATAAAATAAACATGGAAAATGTAGATGCTATTTGCTTGTACTTAAAAGCTCTACAAGGACCTAGTAGGTCTGGAAACAATTTCAAAAAAACATTTGTTTTACATGACATGATATATAATTTTGTAAAAATAAAATAATTGTGAAATTTAGATGCTATTTAAGTGTACACTGTCTACTGTGTACACTGCATCAAAGTGGGTAACCAACAAACACGTCTACTTGTCTGACTCAGCGGGGAGAACATTGAAGTGGTTCAAGCAAAAGAATCTCTATAATTTAAACGAGCCCATCATAGGAGTGCAATCTTCCCTTATAAACAATTCTTCTTCTAACACAATCATGTTCATGCCACTATAAGATGCCTGACAGCATATTCCAAATATTTCACCTGATTGAATTTCAAATTCCAGCCAGTGTCTGTCTCCTCCCGTCTCACCTCCATCACAGAGGTGTGTGACATGACAGCACACCACACCACACCTACCCACAAACACCAGTAGCGCAATCATCAAAACACCCTAACCTCTCATGGTCCATCATCTGAACAATTTAGTGGTGAAGTCATTACAGAGGTGTGTGACATGACAGCACATCACACCTACCCACAAACACCAGTCGTGCAATCATCAAGACACCCTAACCCCTCTCATGGTCCATCATCTGAACAATTTAGTGGTGAAGTCATTACAGAGGTAAGCGACATGCCAGCACACCACACCACACCTACCCATGCACACCAGTCCTGCAATCATTAAAACACTTTAACCCTTCTCATGGTCCATCATCTGCACAATTTAGTTGTGAAGTTGTTGGAGGGAGAAGTGGTCTAATCCACTCCCAAGGAATGCTGAAGCTAGACAAATCTTTCCCCCCAACCCCCTATGCTGACATTTACTTTGCCTAGTGGTCCCCTTCCAATCTCTTCTGGCATCCCCAAAGCTAGGTGTCAACTACTTCCAAGGTGTTCAAAACTAGCCTGCAGCTGGGCGTGTCTTTGGCCGCTGTTTATTGCTAAAACATTACCTCTGACTGGCTCTCATTTTTTTAATATGTCTACGTCTGACACTGCAAGACATTCCCAACCCAACAACTCTCTTCAACCATTCTCAACATGCCTACAACTGACCCTCCACACAGCAGCTTACTACTCTGGTCTTGTCCTGTTCTCCTGCAGCTGGCTAGACTCTCAATTACCTAAAACCACAAGGACCAACTCGACTACGCCTCAGGTAAAGGTTTGCAAAAGGTCAAATGAAAGGAACACCAGTCGGCACATAGTCAGGCCTGAGCTTCAATAGCTGTTAAATTAAAAACCATAGCCAGTCACTGCATCAGCTTGGTGATGTTTCATTTTCCAACAGATTCTTTCATTCATGCACCACATACTTCCACCTGTTCCTTGGTAACACCCTCAACAAAGGGAGGGGGGAGCAGTCAACAGTTAAAAATATTCCTTTTTCAGATGCTTGATGCCACTGATGGCAACGGGACATCAGTTGATGACGTGCAAGATGAGCTCCAGCACAATGGGGCCGTCCCGACTGGTACTCACTGCCCCATGAATGACCGGAATGAGAGCGTTGTCCAGATCATTCATGTAGAAATCAGGCAAACGCTGCCCATTTGATCCCACTTCATAGCCAACCTGAGAACAGAGAAACACATACATCCGCTCACCTACCAAACAAGATGCTTTACATTAATAATAAACATTTGTGCTCAAAAAGATTTCTTTTTTTTTTAGCATTAACCAAACATCTTGCAGTAGTTTTGCATGCTTATTTCATTTTGGACAAAAGTCAGGGACAGTTTCTATTTCGAGAAGAACAGTGGAACGGGAGATGACATGAAAGGAAAGGAAAGGGCTAGACATGGGGTCGCATGGAGCAAGTTTCAGCAGATCGACATCAGTGGCGGGCTCTGGTTGAGGCCTTATGTGCAACTAGCACGAAGAGGATTGATTGATTGATTAGTTTCTATTTCATCTAGGCCAACTTTCTAATAAGCTGCTCATACCCTCTCCGACTCGAGTGTGACACGCAGCCCAATCTTGATCAGGCCGGCCTGCTTCAGCTGCTCCAGATGAGGTGTCAGAGCCACACAGGCAGCTGATGCCAACGTTTGTGCCACGTGGCTCAAGTCAACGGGCTCCCACCGCGAGCTTCCAGACTCCGTTTGTAGGAAGAAGACTTCAGTCCACCGAATGGCATAATAATCCGTTACGTAGTCGGTAGCATTGTGCACACGAATGCTTTCAACTCCATCCATACTCATCCCATCCACTGCACTTCTGACACTGTGCAGATATACAATATAACTGCTTCACATGCAACATCAACATGTGGCTGCACATCTACGCATTGACAGCACTGGGCATGCACATGCAAGCGCCCCGTCCTAATTCAGCATACAAGATACAGGATGAAATGTCATGGCCAGATTAAATAGCATTTCCCATTTGGAAGAGCAGACAAATTTACTTTTGGAAACTTTGTGCACATATTCCCACTGCACTTCTTCCACACCAATCAACAACGTCGTCTACATACTGTTCCACACCAGTCATCGCTGTCACAAGCTTTTTGCACACCAATCATCACCGTCACTACAAGCTGCACCATCAACTAACTAACATGCACCGCATCATTACTCACCTGTTCAACCCAGCACACAACATGCACGAGGTCGTTACTCACCCAATGTTGACATTTTTATCATCTTCCACCCAACGCACGATGACCAGCTCTTCAGGCTGTGCGACAGAAGCACTGCCACAAGCAACTGAGAAGTCCACCATGTCCTTCATCGACTGTTTGAGGGATGCCATCGTCTCTGGCAGTATCTGCACCATTAGGCCGTCTTCTACGATGCTGGACTTGGCCCGCAGACCAGTGCTGGCCTTTAGAGCACCATTGAACACCACGAAGCTTGCGCCTGTCACTGAAGCAATAAAGCAGTTGGTAGACATTTCTTAAAAACCAGAACTTTACAAGTTTGAAAGTTTACTGTTACTGTTCCAAAGGCAAGAAAATGATGTTTATTTTAATGTTAAAGAATACAGATTGGGATATAAAACAATAACATGCAATATATTAAAGTAGCACTCCTCTGCTATGTCTTTAAAGGTCAAGCCGACCGCAACATTATTTCTTTATGATCGGGTTAAGCTCGTTTTAAAATAATAATTCCCAAAATATGAGTACATTAATTTTAAAGATATAAGCCTTCAAACATTGGCATTCTCATCTGCAACTAGGAAGGCGGGAAAAAATACTTTCCTGTACTGAAGTTCTCTTACGTGATCGAAGTATTTGTAACAGAATTTGCATGTCTTCAAGTGAAATGAAGAAACATCACTCAGGTCGTCATGTTCAAGAAGCGATTTTGTTCACCCAAAAAATGAAACAGCTGAATTTGGAATACAGCCCTACAGACTGGAACTTTATTTAGAAACTTCGAATGAAGTTAAAAAATAATTAAATGGTCCAAACTGAATTCATTCAACAGACTGGTAAGTCAATCAGATCAAAATTTAATGGGCAACAATAGTTACAACTGACTGCTGATAAGGATTTTTTACAATTAAATATAATGATAGTTTGAAACATGTTTATCGATGTAAAAACTTATTTCTTCCTCATTTAGCTGCATGCAAAATTTTCTATTTACTTACTGATGCTCGCACATGTTCCTGTTTTATAATATGTTTATCACCCTCAATTCTTTTTTTTTCCCCTTTTTTTAGCTGTTTCGAGTCCGCACCTCAATGGTGCCCTCACACTGTCAGTTGTTGTTAGCATTATGCTGATAAAGATACGACTGATGATGTGTTTGTGACTGTCACACGATGTTACTTGTAGACCACACGGTGTAGAAACTGTCGATGTTGTATATCTGGTGTTGATCTACCAGCAGTCGTAGTTGTTGTAACATCTCGTGTTGTTGTATAGTAAACACTGCTGTAGCAATAACATTTCTTCGCTTTACTGAAAGTCCGAGACTTGCTTGTACTGTATAAGTCACTGGATAACAATCGATTGTGAAATGTTTTGAGCAAATTCATGAGTACAGTGTGGGGACCAAGTTCGCACGGCACGTTTGAAGAAAGTGAATCCACTGGCGTGTGCTGCCATTATCTGTAGGATTTCCTTCACGAGTACAAACTAACTCCATCTGAGTGTCGAAGAGAACATTCAGCAACAGCACAATGTGTCCTGGTCTGTTTTCTTTTACTGAGGACTGCATCTTTTCTCTTCAACTTTTGCTAGTGCAAACAGTGCTATTTTTAGAAATGTGTTCGTTTCGTCACTTCCTGTTTTCTCGACAAATCCAGGTGTGCTTTAGAGAAAAATATTAATAAAAAATCTTTCATGCCTCTTTGTCATAAAATACCACCGGAACATGTTTTTGCGATACTTTGTGCTCTGTTTCCAGCGAGTTTTGCTCAGCAATCGGGCTGACCTTTAACAATATTTAAAACATTATAACAAAAATAACTTCAGAATAAGTTTTACATGAACATGTGAATCTAAAGATTTTTCTATGTAATATCGTATTCTGTTTCTCCACTAAGTTCACTTGGTTTGGTGATAATAATGCAGCTTTATAAAGCACATTTCTCCACTGTACAGCAGACTCAATGAGCTTTACAAATATATTTAGAATACAAAAAACACTTACAAAGCAAACATTCAAACAGATACAAAATGCATCTAACACACATACTGATACAGACCAAAAATATCAGCAAGCAACTGGCTAGAGCCACATCAACAGACATAAAAGAGAGAAAAATCTGCTCATGAAGCATATCTGATGTGAGATAGCACGTGGAACCCAGCAGAAAATACAGAGCACAGTTTGAGTCAACATTATCATAAACTGCCATATTTATCTAACCTGTAAACATTCATAAGAAGAGATATCCACTACTTAAATTATTGGGCTGATAGACCAACAGAACAGCTCTAAGTGCTGATGTGAATTTGAGCAACCTATGGGCCTATGAGGAGGTTTTAGGCTTGACATAAACACCAGCCTGCTGGACCAACTGAATGGCCCAAAATCTTGACGACAGTAACCTTAGCGAAGATGAACTTACAGGGAGATTATAGGCTCAACATATTGGTGAAGACAAATTTACAGGAAGATTACAGGTTCAACATAAAATGCTGATGAGAACAACCTACTTACAGAGAGATTACAGGATCAACATAAAGTGTTGATGAGAACCCATTAATGGAGACAAACTTACAGGAAGATTATAAGCTCAACATATACACGCCCACACCCCAGCATCTCCCGCTCCTCCTGACCTTTACGAGGTTTATTCTGGATGTTGATGGCCTGTGTCTGGTAGTTGCAGTCCTCATTCTGGATGCACACCAGGTGTGAGTCGGCTTCTAAGCTAAAGCTGGCCCCAAGGGCCATTACATGTTCATTGCTGCTGGCCACAACCTTCATCACCTGAAACAATCACAGTACCAGTTCCCATGACTGAAAGAGTGCGTGTATCTAAGAGGGGATTGCAATATTGAAAGTCTTAATGCGGTTTTCGTGCATCATGAGGTACCCCTATGACCAGCGTTAAGGGAATGAGGATGAAATGTGGTGTGAGTGTGAGTGAAGACATTTCCCCATCATATGTGACTTAGTAGAAGAGACCCTGGTATATAGTATATGCCTAGCTTAACAAGTCCTGTAAATATCACACCTCTTGATATCTATTGCGTGGAAAGTTGATGAGTGTCTTTTTGTCTTCCATGTGGATGGTAACCCCAGATATCTGTGGCAGCATGTACTGGAAGTTCCTGAAGTCAGCCAGCAGGTTCATAATGGTGTGACCAATTTCATAGAACACAGGCTTGCGATTGCGGATGCTGACTAGTGGACAAGGATAGTCTGAAACATATAACTGTCAGTTCTAGTAAACTGACAAATGGCCAAAAAGCCTGAAAAGGATAATTGCAGGTGCTTGGGAACTGTCCATCACACAAGGACTTTCTGAATTAGTTATTTTCACTTCCAAACCAACAAAAAATAAGATCTAGCCCAGGTACATAAACAAGCACTGTTCATCTTTCAAGACTTTAAGTGCTCTCTAGCCCTGCACTCTAGTCTCAACTATCAGCCCCACACTCAAGTCTTTAGCCCCACACCCTAGTCTAAACTCTCTAGCCCAATACTATAGTATCAACTATCAGCCCCACACTCTAGTCTCAATTCAATTAAGTGCTAAGAGCATACTCTCTACGAGTGTGAATATGCGCTATACAAATCTTCACTATTATTATTAATTCTTTAGCCCCACACTCTAGTCTCAATTCTTTAGCGCCACACACTAGTATCAACTCTCTAGCCCAAAACTATAGTATCAACTCTCTAGTCTCAACTATCAGCCCCACACTCTAGCCTCAATTCTTTAGCCCCACACCCTAGTCTTAACTCTTTAGCCCAACACTATAGTATCAACTCTCTAGCCACACTCTAGTCTCAACTATCAGCCCCACACTCTAGTCTCAATTCTTTAGCCCCACACCCTAGTGTTAACTCTCTAGCCCAACACTATAGTATCAACTCTCTAGCCACACTCTAGTCTCAACTATTAGCTCCACTCGCTACTCCTGGTAGTCAGTTAATCTTATAGTCTAGTCACAACTGTCCACTAACCATACCACAAAGTCACAACTGTCTACTAACCATACCTCCTTACTCCCTAGCCCCAACTGTCTGTCCACTAACCTTACTCCCTAGTCCCAAATGTCTGTCCACTAACCATACCCCCCAGTCCCAACTGTCTGTCCACTAACCATACCCCCTATACACAACCGTCTGTCCACTAGCCATACCCCTAGTCCCAACTGTCTGTGCACTAACCACACCCTCTAGTCCCAACTGTCTGTCCACTAACCATACCTCTCAGTCACAACTGTCTGTGCACTAACCCTACCTCTTAGTCACAACTGTCTGTGCACTAACCATACTCCCTAGTCACAAGTGTCTGTCCACTAACCCTACCTCTTAGCCACAACTGTCTGTGCACTAACCCTACCTCTTAGTCACAACTGTCCACTAACCATACTCCCTAGTTACAACTGTCAAACATCAAGCCACTCACATCGATACTCTGCACCTAGTCGCAGCATAAGCCTGATAGGAAAGACCTTTGCCCAGGGTGTCTCCCACTTTTGAAGCAGCACCGCAAACAAGAATGGGGGAGAGGGCAGCAGGAGCTTGTGTGTGCACTGGAAGGAGGCCCGCAGGTAGAGAAACCCCCCATGACTGCGGTTATCCAGAAACTGCTGGGTGAAGATGGTATGGCCCATGTGGCCCACCTTGTTACCTGCAAAATTATGGACAAAACTTGTCATTGTCAGCTTGTTACACACATCCTTCCACAAAGTGATTACTAGAGCGATGACAGAACTAGTCCTGCTCAGCTTCTTGCTACATGACACTCATGGTTGCTGCTCGACACTGAGTCACTGTGACAACCTACAGTGCATCTTCTCCCTTGGGATCTTGGCCTGTAAACATGTGCAACACTGAGTCAGTCACTGTGACAACCTACAGTGCATCTTCTGCCTTGGGACTTTGGCCTGTAAACATGTGCAACATTCAGAAAAAAATTATAGGTGCTGGTGGAAAACCTCAACCTACACCGCATCTCCTCCTTCTGGACCTGCATGCAGAGGACAGACCAAGGCAGACTGTAAATGGGTGTAAAGTTCTGACAGAAATGATAAGTGTTGTATGCTGGTGTCAGTGTGAAAACGTGCATCTTTTCCCTTGGGACCGACCTGTTGCCCAACCCTAAGCCCCCTCCCCCCCAAACCAATGACAATGGACCACATCAGACATTGCAGGATCTTCCATTACAATGCTGTCAAGGCGCCCTTCTGGTGCTCGTACCAGCTATTGTGCTTTGGCCCCAAGGCAATATGATCAACTGCTTACCTTTGCCAGCTTCCTCATAAATCGTGCTGAAGTGACAAAATATATCCCGTGGAACTGTGTTCTCATCTGGCAGCGTCTCCAGGACCACCACTAACTCGTCTTGCCCCACATTTGCCATGCCTTGCGTTGTGAAACACCACACCACACGATGAACACAGCAGTCCACTAAACAAACACATCGACAAGCTGACTGACTTATTAGACATCAATCATACACTTCAAGGCACGGTGCACAGCACTACAACCATCACATCAAGACTGAAGACAGACACAGGATCCATCAATAACTGATACACTTCCATGCACAGTTAAATGGCGACATTGGACAAATGGCAGGCCACGAGTATTTGGCTTATAAGTTGTGGCATAAGCAATAGGCAGTTGGTATTTGTGTACTCAAACCTGAATCTACCAAGCCTCGTTACCCTCGGGACTTGGGCCTGTAAACAGGGGTCCCATTAGATAGACACACAGAAGCACACACTGGTTTTCTCCCTCTCTCTGATGTCTCTAAGACATGTTTGACACCATCCTAACTTCTTTTCCTAAAACATGGCAGGAGGAATGTGTGTGCATGCACATGTTTATATATGTATCATCAACGTGTGACACATCTCCCTTTCTAATGCTCTTGTGTCAGGCAAAGACAACTATCTATTCTGGACTTGTACCTTGTACAGACAATAAAGACAGACTGCCACACTGTTGGACAAACGCTAGGCACTGGGTATATGTCAGCCTCATACCTTATCCTTGTTAACAGGCTTTAGTTAACACTGATATACACTTAGATACCGCTTGGTACAAACTATACTCCCAACAGTTTCTTGCAACAACTGTGTGACCCTAGTAACAGTTACGTAACATGGCACAAACTGAACACTCAGACCCATTTACTTACTTGACAATGCAAGCATCAAGATCATAACAATCTGCTTAGTGCTGTTAAGCATGACACTGAGTACTATGAAGAAAAACTACACATTTCAGAACTGACATAAATATTAACTAGTATAAGGTACAACTCTAAAACAATGCTACTTACAATTAATTATTTTCACCAGGACAAGCAAGTTTTGATTGACTGCAAAAATCACAGGGCTGGCTTCTTCATCTGCAACAAGAAAACACAGGACACAATGGACACTGCAAATGTATGTGCATGCATGCAACTCTAAATATAGTCATACTAAGGTGTTGTACAGTGGAGGTGATGTAATATTTCAGACTACAACTTCTTCCCATGGATGATTACACTAAAATATCATAAGCTGGTACTTTTTAAAACTGACCAAATCTAAACAGGCCTGTGGAGTGAAACACTCCCTACAACATACAGGATGCTCACCTCTGATCTGCATCATCAGTGCTACCATGTCAGGGTTCTCTGTCAGTGTCAAATCTGGGGAAAAAGTAAACAAGTTGACTAGCTTTGCACCACCTTCACAACCCTCCTCCATGTATACACATCTACAGATGTATACTGTCCCTATAAACACTCTCCATTTCTACTGTTGCAGTTTTGTAGCTCTCTCCCCTCACCAACCAACCCAACCACACCCTCAGGCATACTTCAGAACATTCCAAAATAGCATCTTGTACATGTGACAGGAGCAGCCAAAAATACCTGCATCTACAGTGCAAAAAAGAGTCATGTGGCAGATAACAATTCTGTCCTCACACACCCACCTCCATTTGTCTCATTGTGTGTGGCCACAGGAGGAAGCCCTTCCTCAGGGATAAGACATGGATTACGTGCCCCTTCACTGCCACGCATTCGTCTTGTTTTTGGGGAGGACTGACCTCCTGAAAACACAATGTCTATATGAGAGCAAACATCCACAAGTTAACCACAGAGAAATCTCGACATCTCTTGGTTCTAGAAGGTACACAGTGCTTCTCTCTCTCTTTTTCCAGACGACACAACAATACATGCATGTCACCAAAAAACTGAGCCACTGGCAGGTCTACAACAGAGAGGTGATGAGCTTCAGTCCTGGACGGAGCTAAGCCACATGGCACTCAACCCTCTTAAAACAGAAGTTATAACACCACAACAGAAGAGACAGAACCTTACCGCCCTATTTCCTAAAATCCATCTAAGTACCCAACAAGTATCAGAAGTCTAAAGCCGTAAAATTCTAGGTGTTACTATTGACAACAATTTGTCTTGGTCCCAACATATCCTAGCCATAAGCAAAACTATAGCACAGTAAACCTTTTTCCTCTCAAGAATGAAATGCCTTCTAAATCCTCTCTCTCGGACACTGTTCTACACAGCCTATATACAGTCGATCATTGATTAGACTTCCACCCCATGGGACTCTGCTAGTGTTGCTTCGATAAGGGGCTCTTGTTAGTGGTCATAGAAAGGCGATCAAATCAAAAATACAGCCTCGTGATTTCCTGTCTCTAGGTGTTCTGCCATTACTAACCAGATTAAAATTCAACAAAAGTATGGTCATCTTTAAAGTACTAACAGGTAAAATGCCCCCTAGACTTTCTACTATCTTCTCCATCAAAATAATAAGAGAGTCTCTCCAGCTCAATATTCTTATTCTGAGAATTGACCTCTTAAAGACAAGCCTGAAATATTGTGGCAATGTTCTTTGGAACAACCTTCTCTCAGGTCCCTAAAGAACAGACCCCAGTCTGTACAGGTTAAAAGTGGGACGCCTATAACACCTTTTCCAAACCCTTTGATTACCTACAGAGGCTTCCTACCCAGCTTAACCATCTATTACTTGCACCGACAAACCAAACACATACCACATGTTGCTAGTCCTCTAGCCAATTAACACCTCCCTGTCAATTCAGATATCGATCACCATGTTTGTATTCATCATAATTTCTATGTTTTTATTGCCTTGTTCTGAATTAATGCAATGTTTTTATTTCTGCTACTTATTCCAAGAGCTAGATGTAAAAAAGCATAACTATTGCTTATTCTGTTACCTCGTAAATAAAGATTTGTCATTTGTCTCCGGGGCCTCTAAGGCCCATGTTTAACACCATCCTAACTTCTTTCCCTAAAATATGGCAGAGATAAGAATTCATATGTAAACATCATTTTCTCCTTGTTAAGTTGCCAGAACATCTCATATATGCCATAGTTATTGCAAAACACACAAACAAACAAACAAAAAAACTGGCTCTGTAGAATTGCTCAGACACTTGTTACTTTGTGCAGCTGCCTACTGATGTCACTAGTACCAAAGAAACCTTTGTATAGAAACAATTCATGGCTGATATTATCATGCAGTCTATGGCACTCCCTAGCTCTACCCGCAAAAACCTACACAAGATTGATTTTAGCCTTGCAACCACCAGCTACAGCTACTGTTACTGATGTAAAAGAAGGAGTTTTTAGAGTGCAAGGTAGGAGTATAAGGCTGCCAGTAACAGCAACATCAGAACTGTCAGGAAAAGCTATACACGATGTGACCTTTTGCCTTGCAACACCCACCACCAACTGAGCCGTTACAAAACCTACACAAAATGTTATTTTTCATTCAACAACTATCAGCAACATGACAATAGTCATGTATTTTGATTGAAGGTCTCAAAGGTAAGAACAACACACCAAAATTCTTAATTTGATGATAAATGTACCTTGTGGTCGTTCCACCTTTTTCTGCACACGTCCAGAGCGGCGTGGCGGGATGTGGGCTTGGTCGGAACCATCGAGTTCTGTGAGGTCACCACCTGGTCGAATGCCATCAGAGAACATCACCTGCTTTGGTTCACTCTTCCTGTTGCTTCCTAACCCACAACAAACAGATCTGGGCTGGGGATTGATTCCACAACAAAACCTGCTTGTCCAGCTTCAACTCACTTATTGTGTACATGTGTCATCTATTATGTACATGATGGATATGTCATCCACAATATGCTTGTCATGTTGCATCATCTATTGTGCATGATGCATCATCCACAAAACCTGCTTGACCTACTCTATGTTACTGTGTAATGTGTTACTAATAAAACCTTGTTGTCCTACATCGCCGTGATATAGCCTTAGTTGCTGGCACGGCGTTAAACACTAACAAACAACATTGTTGTCCTACTCTATCTTACTGTACAAATGTGTTACCAATAAAACCTGCTTGCCCTGCTCTGTTTTATCTACTGAATACACAACAAAGCCTCTTGTCCTGCTGATTACTTCATAACGGAGGATCTGAAGATCTCAGAAAAGCAAGTGTCATAACTTTGACCTTTCCTACTGTGGCGAAACACAGGAACTAGATTACTAGTAGGTTTCAGAAATAAGACTATCATCATATGTGAGCCGAGGTCTTCTAGTTGAGAAGCCACCACAGATTGCACCAACAAGGCAGAGACAACCATGCAGTCCCATTAAACAGTACAAACTACAAGGGTTAGTGCATCAGCATGTTTTGTCGGGACGGTGAAGTATATGTGAACATGTCCTCAACCTACAAAGAGATAGAAAGTGGACTAAACGTCTGTAGACATTGCACACACAAAAAGTAAAGCCACAAAAGAACAGGGTAAGGGTCTGCAGACAGTGCATGAATCAAGGAAATAACACAGCAGGCTATGCACACTGCACACTATGCATACAAAAGGTAACAACAGGCAGCTGAAGCAATAACAGACAAAACACTTTCATTCTAACCCTCCTATTACATACCATGGGACACCATACCCACTGCAGTACTGTGGGACTCGTCGTTACTTCACTTACATCATGGACTCGTTACAGCCGTCATGATGAGATGCATCATTACTTGTTACCCTACAGCATTTACCAATTACCCTGTACCATGGCACTTGCCATACATGTGCACGAGAAAGCCTGGTAACAACTGCACTGCACTGCAAAACCCTTCGCTGTGTTTGCTGAGCTATAAGTGTAACATCTTGGGCTAAGACAAACAAGCATTGGGTAAGGGTGGTCAAGGCATGGAGGAGAACAATGTACAATGTAGCCTGTTTTGTTGGACGAACTGTACACAGCATACTGTAGCTTGTCGGATGAACTGTACACTGCATACTGTACAATGTAGCTTGTCGGATGAACTGTGAACTGCATACTGTACAATGTAGCTTGTCGGATGAACTGTACACTGTACGATGGTAAAATCTGAGTGTATATTTAATCATTATGTCTTTTTTTCTAAACCTGAAGTTTCTCATGTGTTGTTTCGAAGTTTAGCAGTGTTAGATGTGGCGGGATTTATTGTTGGCTAAACCTGGTATGACTTGTGAACTGTTTTTGTCAGTACAGCATAGCTTAGTTGCACTTTCAGCTTCAGTCTCGCTTTTGTGAAGTCCATGTCTAGCTCAATTCTCAAAGCTAAGATATAGGAATATATAATGAATAATTATTTAATAAGATAATGCATTATACATACCCAAACCAAAAAATAGTAGGTTAGAAATAATACTAAGTGCCTACTTGACCCTGTCAACATCACAAGATACTTATTACAACCAAGGATGCTATCAACCCTATGACCCAGGGTAGCTCTTGGTCTAGCGGTCACCTGACGCTATCAGCCCCAAGAAAGAATAATTCTGACCCTGTCACCCAGAAGCGCTTGGTCTGCTGGTCACTCAATGCCTTGATGTAGATCCTTTCTAGCTTGAGATGGTTTTTTTTTTTTTCAGTCACAAACTTGTTGTTGTGTACTTTAAGGGAGGATGGGAGGGCATACCAGTTAGTATATATTTCCGATCTCACTAACAGGTCCTTTAATTATGGGTAGAAATGGAAACAGGAAAAGGTAGGGAGGTGACAACAAGAAGGAAAACCCTACCACCGACAAGGTAAACCTTTGTACCTTAGACTGCTGATAGAGGAGAACAAAAGAGAGCAAACACCTGCACTACATACTAGATGTACAAGTTGACAGCATCAATACAGCTGAGACTGGGCTGGTTAGTCAGCAGTTCAAAAGCTGTGTAAATAAGGTGATGCTGGCAGCTGAGCAGATGCTAACATCTGGGCAGAAACATGACACTAACGTAGAAACAATGAAACTGCTTGTAGAAGGACAGGCTGACTTCAGACTAGGCAGGAGCACAATTGGCCAGAACTGCAAGACCTGACCAACAGACAGAAAGTTCAAACACATACCAAATGAAGAACAGCACTGACAAGAGTAAAGTCATGGTCGCTGGCGATGGCAAAGTAAATACATCTACATGAATGGAACATGCCTTGAGGTTGCGCTCTAAGTATGTAGGAGTCCCCCATCCTCCCCAAGGATGGCAGCTACATGACAGAGATCCTCATTAGGATCATAACAGCAACAATGACAACGGCCAGGCTGGACAGACCATGACATCAGCATTAAGGTAAGGTCAAGGTCATCCACAAACCTTTTAAGGTTGTTGGGAGGTGAAGTGCTAGAGACCTCACTTTTCTCAGGGCCAGCTTTACGTGAGGGCGGTGCCCATCTCTCCCTCGCTGCCTTACGAGTCAGGTACCCATTCTTGTCAGCTGGGTCAACTGAGGGAAGTTTGCTGCGCCTATCGAACATTGAACCAGCATGCTCTCAGTTCAGACCCCAGCGCTCTAACCATTCAGCTATCTGCTTCCCCCAACAGCTAATACCAGTCAAGGGACAAATGAATGACACAGAGGAAGATCATCCAACAGCTTTGAGTATTCGGTTCCTTGAGGCCTACGAGTATCATGAGAACTGTAATAGTGGATAAGAGAGTGTGGGAGTAGAATTTAAGGGATGCAATGAGAATCTGTGAAGATATATATATATATATAGATGTAGTCATGTATTTATGTATTTAGGTGTTTGCAAAACCGCTTGATGTTTTATAGTTATTCCAATCTGTCAGATTAAGTGTATGGTTATGCTTATTGCTGCTATTGTATACCTAGTACTGGCTTAGGAGAAAAGAAAATAACAAAAGAATAACCCAAACAAGTACAAAAGAGAAACTAAGCCAGTAAGAAAACTTTTCTTGGGCAACTTTCAATGTAGTAGTGGGAAGGCCACAGGCAGAAGTTTGTTTTCTGTTGAGTGAAAAGAATGCGTGTCAGTACCTGTGTTCCAGTTTGTCTTGACTCAGTGTGGTGGTTCTGACAGGATATCTGGATGTCTCCAAGACTGTAAGGAGTGGCTCTGTCATCCCCAATCTAGCAGATGATTCTTGGTGAGGAAGCCAAAACATGGTAAGGAGAGAGACAAACCAGTCCTGAGTTAATCTGCTGTTGCTATAAGCTGACAGCTAGACATGGAAAGGAGAGAGACTGAGCGCCCTCGGTGAATCTATTGGGGCGAGCTGAAAGGGCATGAACTTGATTGACTGCTTGTTGTCCCCAGAGCAACCAGAAAACTGGTTTCCATATTTAAAAAAACTTACGAAAGCCTGGTCCAGGGGTTAAAAGGTTACTGCCACATGTAGTCAAGGATGATTAAAAAAGAGGAGGGGGTCTTACAGTCAGTGGTCAAACCAGCTGTACAAAGTAAGAAAGAGCTGTCATGGTTTGATCTGACAAGATCCCTTGGAGCAACCATTGCCAATGAGTCCAAGTAACTAAAGCTTTTTCGTGTCAGAGTGCCCATGTAATCTGTAGAGAGAAAAACGAGAAGTCGAATACACAACTCCATCAGAGCCTACCATATATGATGCACACATTATTACCAGGGGGATGAAGTCAGCTGCTTCTGCATGAGACTAAACACTTAAAAATTGGTGTGACTCTTGCATCTGTAGTCTGATGTAAGGAAACTCTTGAGGCTTTACTCAAGGAGCCTGACAAACACAAGGTCTGTGTGGAAAGCATGCCCAGGTGAATGAAGTTCTGAGCAGGGGCAGGTCAGACTTGACAATTGGTGAGCAAGCCAAGCTCTTACAGGTGAGCAAACAGAAGTAGTAAAACCCAAGTTAACACTGTCACAGCTCTTAAAAAAGTTCTATCGGTAATCTGAAATCTTTAAAGTCATTTATTGGTGCTCTAAGGCACTCACACCATTCAAGAGGGGAGTAGACATGAAAATAGGCATCTTGGAGGTCAAGCAACATTGCATATTTACCTGGCTTTACAGAGAGTTCAAGATTTCAAGCTGTTTCCCTACAAAAGAACAGCATCCAGAAGGAAGTGTTGGGTACCAAGAGCTCTAAAGAAAGGTCTTCAACAGCCAACTAGATTAGGAACTACATTGAGATGACTGAAAAACCCTGGCAAGGATGCATTTTGTACAGATTTATGGCGGTTTTCTGCAAAAGAGATCTGACCTGCTGTAGTGCTGTTGCAAATTTTCAGCCCCCAGACCAAACAGAACTCGCTTATGTAGAGTGCCTAGCTTTCCTGAAAACAGCCTCAAGAGGATGAAAAGTCTGTATACCAATGACAATCAGTAGCAGCTCCTTGTTAGCATGAGAAGCTGCCAATGCTGGCACCCTGACATCTGAGCTGCTAATGCTGGCACCTGACGTCTGAGCTGCTAATGCTGGCACCTGACATCTGAGCTGCTAATGCTGGCACCCTGACATCTGAGCTGCTAATGCTGGCACCCTGACGTCTGAGCTGCTAATGCTGGCACCCTGACATCTGAGATGCTAATGCTGGCACCCTGACATCTGAGATGCTAATGCTGGCACCCTGACGTCTGAGCTGCTAATGCTGGCACCTGATGTGTGAGCTGCTAATGCTGGCACCCTGACGTCTGAGCTGCTAATGCTGGCACCTGATGTCTGAGCTGCTAATGCTGGCACCTGACGTCTAAGCTGCTAATGCTGGCACCCTGACGCCCGGGAGTTATGGTGGAAGAGATAAGAGGCTCTGCCAACAGATGGGAAAACATCCCCTCAACTGAACAACTGCAGGGCCATCTCATTAAGACCATTCATTGATAAAGCTGTTGCCATGCAAAAAGCTGATCAAATTGCGTGGGGCACAAGCTAATAAGCAAGCAAGCCTGTCTTTGTTCATTAGCCATGACCCTTAAGTCCAACATTAGCCAAAAGTCCAAGGCCACCTGTGGACTGGATGCCAAGCCAGTTGACCACCAAATGAGTGGGAGGGAGAAGATAAACTGCCACCCACCTTAAGCCATAGCTATAGTCTTTGGGACTCTCATCTGACATGGCCAATGGTAAATAGCAGATGGGATCGTATAGCTGACTTTCTAAACTCCTGTTTCCGGTGCAGTGAGGGAGAGGAGGTATGGGGACAGCTTGTGGCAGTGGAATGAAGGAGAAGACTTAAGATGCTAAACCCTGCTAAGATTGTGCTAAGACTACCTCACTGTTAAATCAAGATGCTTGCTACTAAGACTGCCTATGCAGATGTTGTCAGTTGTCAGCTCACTGTTACATGTTTGAAGATGGAGAATGATGGCCTCTCTACACAAGTACACTAGGTGGATGTAGTTGATCTGTGATTGCTGATACTAAAGTGGCCTGGCCTGGTCAGTAAAGTCTTAGCTGTAGGCTGTTCTTTTCTCAATGTCTCCGACATCTTGACAGGTCAAACTATGACTTCTGACTGAAGATTACAGCTCACACAACAAGAGAGCTTCACCAGATCGGCAGACCAAGGACACCACCCTGCATTACAGGGTGCAAGTTATTCTCTCTCTCTGGGGCTGGTAACATCCTGGGTTAAGACCTGATCATGTTATGCTGACTGGAGTAAGTAGGAGGAAGGCACTCAGAATTTATTTGTAACCTAAATAAAATGGGTCGGCTGTAAGTACTGCTATAGATTCAAGCATCATTTGTAGCCTAAATAAAATGGGTCGGCTGTAAGTACTGCTATAGCTTCAAGCATCACTTTCATGACCAAGGCAAAAACAGAAAAAATCTCCAAAAAACAAAATCAAAACAAAATCCACCCCAAAGGTATTGAGGAAAGAACAAAAGGGATGTCTGCCAAGACTATGTGGTGGTTTGCACTAACAGCAGTTCACAAGAAAAACCTATAATGATTCACTAGCATGAAACTTTGTCACAACAGCAAGATAATGACAATAATGATAATATAAAACAGAATAACACACAGACGCATGTTTGTAACAACACAATACCAGGAGAAAAGATGCAAATGGGAAACAAAGCTCTTGACACAAGATGCATGTCATGAACAAGTTGTAAGCTCTGGGATGTAAACATTCACAGCCACCTCAGCCTAAATCTTCACTGTTATTGTTTAAAGATGAAAGTGGGGCTGTCTTAAGCACCAAACTGTCTCAGCCAAACAGTGGCATCTTTACTGCCTCTAAAATTGACCTTGCTTTTCATCCTTAACACCGAAGCCTGCATGTAACTACAGCCGCCATTCAACCTTTGGTCACTTCTGTTAATCAACAGCAGTTAGAATTAAGCAGAAATCAGCAGTCTTCAGTAAGTTAATTTGCATCATCTGTTAACACTGCTATTTTTAAAGACTAAAATTTACAATGTATAAGACACAACAGAAACACTAAAGCAACATACTTTACATAAGAGTATCAATGTTTGTGATACAGAAATACTTAGGCCAATGTTAATGCCGTTAATATGAAGGACTAATGTGTGATCAATACAGAAAATGGACCTGATGGAAATAACTTATTTTCTCAAACCTACTCACACACATATCCACTCACACTAATGAATGCAAGAACAGGTGAAGACTGCTCAGCTAATTTACTATAAGCCAATTCTCTCTCTGGTGTCCATTTACCACTTGTTTGAAGTGACAGCATATTAGCCCCATTTGGCATGAATTTTTAAAATAATCCATTACTTAGCAATCTATTACTGCTCCCCAGAAGATCTGCATCTTAAAATATTACATATTCAAGCAACAATCACTGAATTGTTATATTTTCAAAGACTGTTAAATGATCACAAATATAATGGAAATGAACGTGTCACTCAACTATCAGAATGTCTGTTCCCTTCCCCGGCCAAAAAAAAAAAAAAAAAAAAAAAAAGTTAGGAACACTGTGGAAATAATTTCTGCCAGGGGACATGCATCATTTGCATGCAATGAACAGTGATGATGAGTGGCTGCAGCTACCACAAGCAAAGAGGTTAGATGTACAGAGGTCAGATTTACAGAGGTCTCCCGTGCAGGGATGAATGCACCTAACACATCTGGAAAACAGATCAGGGTTAGCAAGGCTGTTCACTATTTTTACCTACTACAATCTGGCATACAGTAAATCTTGCCTAAAGTAGAAACGGATCTCAAAATCTGACATGCCTCTATCTACAATGTTGTTTAGACTTGAACATGAGCAGTCCTAAATATTTCATGCAGTCTGCTGCAGAAATGCGTTTGACAGTGCAGTGAAGGCCTCCAAAGCCGGCAGTGAAAGATCCAGCCTCCTGATGGCAAACTCACCCTCACGCTTGAGCACGCCAGTGGGCACCATGACGGTTGGCAAGGGGGCCCCGGCACTGGCCTGCTGAGTGGGAGGGATGGTGGAGCAGTACTCGGTGGGGTTGTTAGGGTTAGGACTTCCACAGGGGCCACCCGCAGGCCTGCAAGACTCAGCTGGGGACAGCAAGCAAAGGAAGCCAGAGGTCAGAGGGCAGAGAGCAGTGGCAGCCATGAGCAGGAAACAGTTAATACAATCAGCTGGCAAGTGCAAATGTGCATACACAAATACACATCAAGACACACAACAATGCACAGACTAGGTGCAAATGGCATGGGAAGTGATCAAACACACTACTGGACCTTTGCATTCAAGATAGTGTACAATGCAGCTTCAAAAAAAGAAAATTAAAATAAAAAATAACCAAAAAATGATTTTCACAAAATACATGCACAATGCATTATATGCTGTTATAGGGTACTACATTATAAAATCAAAACCCAATACTTTTGTAAAACACATTTAGCACGTCCCGTTGGTCCTCGTTTCTTTTGATTGTTACCCCCTCAACTCAGTTGACCCATTTATACTGTACTGATATCAGACCAGTTCCAGTGAATCATTGGCTGCGTGTTGACTATCTGTCCAGTTAATACCCTTGTCCCTGTACTGACCCACCTGTCTACAACTCAATACCCTTGTCCCTGTACTGACCCACCTGTCTACAATTCTAGTTAATACCCCCTCCCCCCATACTAACCCACCTCTCTACAACTCTAGTTAATATCCATGTCCCTGTGCTGCTTACAGGTCCAGCTAATCTGTGGCCCAGTGTTGCCCCACCTGTCTACAGTCTTGGTTAATTCTTGGGATGTGGACTAGTGTTGATGTAACTGATGTACCCTTAAAGATTTATTTGGGGAATATGAGCAGAACGGTGACTGGACACTTAATCCCCAGACACTTAATCCCCAGACACTTAATCCCCCAGACATTTAATCCCCAGACACTTAATCCTCAAAAATGCCCCCAATGTTAATAATGTTGAAGTTAAGTATTATTTTAATTGTCAAACTTATTTTGATGTTCACATGAAAATAATTATTTGAATTTGAATTAAATTTTTCATTCACTTCATAATTAAATTTTTCATTCACTTCATTATTTCTTGAGTTGAAATTTCATTTTGAGGATTAAGTGTCGGGGATTAAGAGTCTGGGATTCGAGCAGAACAACACATTCCTGCACTTGCGTCTGAGTACAAGTTCTGTTGTGTGTGCCTCTTCCCATCCCTTATGCAAATAAGACTTGTCTTCATGGACACACATAGGAAATAACAACATTCTCAACCCTCTGTGCATTTTCCCATCTGACTGATATGCAAGCTTATGTGCGAACATCTTATGAAGAATATTTAACTCCTCACACATGTACAGTTTAGCAAAAGTGTGCACATATACGCACAGTTTAACAAGAACTATGCAGTCAACTGCCTGCAGCCTGATTACATTACTCATCAGCAGCAAAGGGTAAACCCACAAGCATGGTCCAGTGGGATTCATCCTTCTAGGCCCAGTCTAAACAAGACATCGCAAGCATAATATCTAAATATGAATGCAACTTGACCTGTTAACCTACAGTTTTTACCTCAATATATTTTGTTTTATTCCATTATTTTGTGCCTGGAAGCCTATCCTGTCACATCCAACATAAACAACAGTGTACTGCTCAACAATTTTGTTGCTATTAAGAGCATACTACCTACATTCTGTCATCACCAACATCAATAGTGTTGATTAAATTAACCATCCTGTCATCACCAACATCAATAGTGTTTAAAATAATCCTCCTGTCATCACAAACAGTCTACCACCTAACCATCCTGTCATTACCAACAGTTTAAATTAAGCCTTCTGTGACTAACAGTGTACCACCCAGCCCTCCTCTCACTCACAGTGTTCAAATTAACCATCCTGGCATCATCAACAAAGTATACTACCTAACCATCCTGTCCACCTGGCTTTTCCCAACTACTCTATGGTTGAGGCCAAACTCCTGGACTGCTCTATGGTTGATATCTTAAGCTTTATCTTGAGCCAGAGGTCTGCCTACAATCGCCAGCTAAGGGAGGCTTAGCACCTGCACATGATGGGAGGACACTAGTGACCAACAGTCCAAGATAAAATCACAGGAATGGGGACTGTAGGAAGACAGCCATCAAAATAACCAGCAGGGGAGTCTGGCAAGGGAAGTATAGTCATTCATATAATCAATTAGACATTTAAAAAATGTAGAGTACATTAGTTTCTTCCCTAGTGCACGTATCCATGCACATGGCACATGTGTATGTAGAATACACAAACATTTTCCTTCCCCAATAAAACATGCACATCACAATTCTTCATTTAAAGAGAATTTGGCTGATAAGCATGCACCATGTGCACGCACGCACATACACACAGCCTCCTTACCTTGCAAACACAGTTTTTAAATAGAAACTAGCAGCCGGAAAAAAAAACTAAATCAACGACACATACAAATGTTCGACACCTGTCTACAAGTCAACTTTTCATGCCAAGTACTTATAGGCATGCAGCCTTTAATACCCACCCAACACCTGTCTACAACTCTTCATGCCAAGTACCTTTAGGCATGCAGACTTTATCATCCACCCCTGAACTCAGGACAAGTGCATGCTAGTGAATTTAGGGTGCTGGGAGGAGTACATGATCAAAGAAGGGGACATGCATTATTTCCTGGGAACAAAGACCGAGGATAAGAAGGGGTGTGAAGTAAAATAAGGGTAAATGTCAGAAACTAACAGCATGACATCAATCATGACATAACATAGACTAAGCTGCTGCTAACATCTGATGGCATGACAGAGACTAACCTGCTGCTAGCATCTGATGACATGGGATGCACACTCGACCTTCTTTGTTGTCCAGGTAAGCAAGTCGACTTTTCAGATTACAGCAGGTTGAACAGAACACCTGCAACAGATTACAGGTGGGGATATTGATATTTCATTCCATATCTGCAACAAAAGCTATATCATGGCAGATCAGCCTGCTCTATTAACAGGTTTCGAATGCACAGAAAGAACAAGTATTCCCAAGGCAAGATCTGAACACAGAAACCCAATTCTCACTATTGTGCTAATGCACCATCCTGCAGCAGATTCCTGCTGAAATCTTGAACATACAAAAACATCTACACATATACACACACACACACACACAATCAGAATAATGTGGTGACACTAGGATATATTCTAATCAGCATACATAGCACATACAAAAACACCTGCACACAAAGACACACACTTAGAATAATGTGGTAAAACTAGGAAATATTCTAACCAATGTAACATATTTGTGTGGACTTGAAGCCTTCACAGACACCAGCAAGACAGCCTCAGCAACAACTACCACCAAATGTTGCTTTAAAAAAATTTTTTTTGAAAAAAATGCAAGATACAGTTAGCATTTTACTGGCAACACCTCTACACAGTCCACTGCATCAATTCTGTTGGTTTACTTTAGCTGTTAACTCAACATCAAATGCAACACCTATATCACTTTCAATGGACGTAAGGGATGAATAATTTACCTGAATAAAGTTTTCAAACACGCAGCATTAATACCTTATGTTAACTACAGATCTTGACAAAAGTACTAATCATTTATCAGCCAGCTCACTTTGCCACAGGCTCGGCAGTGATGGCGTCTCTTTGTGAATGTGAAACGTGCGTCACACTCCATGCAGGTTGGAGCTTCGCCATCAGGCACCCATGTTGGAGCCACGCGCCCCAAATTGAGGTGAAGAATTGGCTGTCGACCACCGTCCATGCGAACATCTGTTGCTGCTGCAGCAAAAGTCTCTGTCTCCTCTTGTCTTTTCCTTCCACCATCAACATTACCGGTATCACTGACTGCAATGCTATCCTCTTTGAACACAAGGAAAAACAGCAAAAAAAAAAGTTCAGGTTTTCTTGAAAACAAATAACTTGACAACTCTTAAAGCTTCCTCAACCAGTCCATGTACCACATCCAGTAACTGATTTTATTTAGCCAAAACACAAAAGCACATACATCAATGACAAACTGCTCACACATAGCAGCTAAAAATTAACATTAAATATGACAATATGAAAACTGACTAATGATCTAATGCAGAGTTTATTAATTTGTCTCCCAAAAGCATTTCGTGTTGAAATATACTTGCATTTATTTGCTGTACACCAAGTGTTATTTAACTGTAAGAAGGTGGCAGCATCTAAAAGCACTTTCTCTCTCTTACCTGATGAACATGTGTCTGAACCTTTTTCTGAAAAGGCCCCAGGTTTCTTTGCATGCAGGTTCCCAGATTCTGGTGACAATCCACCTGCCACACTCAAATCCTGGCGGACAGGAAGGTTTAGGCTTGTGGGTCGCTTCATCTTCTGTGCAGGCTGAGCAGCCACGGTCGCAGGGCTCCAGGACCTGGGACGCAGCGAGCCGCTGCTGACGTCCATCCCTTCACCCAACGTCCCAGCCTCCTGTCGCCGCATCACAGGGGCATCTAACTCTGACACTCCGACCGACAGTTCTGAGACACTAGCAGGTTGCACGAGAGAGTTAACTTCCTGACCAATATCAGAGGATGGTACGTATGAGCTGTCCGGTGTTACATGCGCACCACAGTGCATAAAACTTTGACTGATCTGCTGAGTCTGGTCACTCTGTACTGGTGGCAAAACTTGATCACATGGTGGGATCACTGCCACGCCATTCACTATCTGCTGTGGCCCAACCTGTGGGGACTGAGAGCCTGCAAAGGGAACCCCAAGAGAGATCTTGGACAGACCCAAGAGGCTATTAGGACGACTCTTTTTCATCTGACTGGGATCTTTGGGCCGAGCACCAATGCCCATTGTCTGCAGCATGGTGGCATTCTGGTTGGGATGGGGACAATCAGCTGCTTGCTTATCTGGCTCTGAAGACTGGTGCAACACAGGACTGTGAGAGCCCACTGAAGGAAGTCCCAAGTGTGGCTGGTCATCCTCGCCTCTCCCTGCCTTTTGTTCTGCGACCTCATCCCCACTGCCTGGTTGTACTGCCTCACCATCGCTTTTCACCACGCTGCAATTGCCTTGCTTCAGTCTGGCCGCCAACATTTCATCCAGCAGACCTTCAATCTCTAGCTTACCCCTGACCAAGACGCTCATGTTGATGCTACAATCAGTGTTTGGGAAAGAAAACGTGTGCAGACTTGCAGTTGTATCACGTGGCGCAGTCAGCTCGCCATCTTGTGGGTGCAGACTAGCAGTTGTATCATTTGGTGCAGTCAGCTCATCATCTAGTTTGTGCAGACTAGCAGTTGTGTCACATGGCTCACCATCTTGTGCAGCTGTCTTCACATTGCCCTCCACCTGCATACTCTGCTCCATCGCTACATCCAAAGGTTGTATGGTGGAAGAATGGTTACATTCTGTGTCTGTGTCAGAATCCCCAACACTGGAGTTGTTAGTATCTGGACTACACAGTTTTTGATCTTCCTGCACCTTGATGACACTACAGCTTGTCAGTGCTACTGCTGCATCGTCTGGGCAGCCATGGAGATAACTATCCTGCAAATTGTAGGACTCTACCTCTCTCTGTGCATTGGAGCCTGAAGGGATAGTTTCATTAACCACAGAATGGGAAGGTTCAGCATTAGAAAGTCTGCATTGGTTGGGATCTGGCTGATCTGTGCTGTGAGCATGACCTGACTCACTTGCATCTATATTACAGTCTGACAAGGTGTTGTTGCAGTCAATATCAGGGGAACTCTCCAAATCATTCAAGTAAGCTTCGATAGCATTAGAATCCATATTTGTCATCTCCTCTCTGAAGCCTATAACTGTAAGGTCGTCTGTGGGTGGCAAAACCATGGTGTCTGTCAGCTGCAGTCCTTTTGACTGAAAGTTCTCTTCTGCTTCTCTCTCAAGCAAGACCCCAGGATTGTCACTTAATAAATGAGTCCTTCCGTCTTGAAACTGCTGGCGAGGAATCAATCCTGCTTCATTCCCATCCCACTTAGGTCCTTCCTGGATCCCCACACTAGGGAAGCAAGTTCTCTCTTTGCCCACAGTAACTGGATTCTCAACTTGCTGATCAGCACCAGGGCCCCTGTTCATCGCACAACCATCTGTCATAACCACAGTGTCCATGATCACATGCTGACCTACACTACGACTCCCATTTACAGTGCACACACCCCTATTCTCCTGGCTGCCCATATCCAGTCTGGAAGAGTCATGCTTTGCAGCACTCCCATTTACTGTGCTCACATCTGAGTCTTGTTTGTACGAGAAATATTCACTTGAAGAAATATTAATGGTCTCACTTTCATTCACAGCACCACAACTGCTGTGAGTTCCAGAAGAAGATGCCACATCATTTGTGGACTTGGCGGTGTCACCATGTCCAGTGACCAGAATGTCTGTTCGGGGAAGAGTGCTGAAGAGAAGCTCTTGCTCGCTGGCTGGTGACAAACTGTCTGTCTGCACGCCCACTGGCAGCGATGCAATCAGTCCTCGCTTCTCACTCTCTTCACCTGACCTCAGTTTGATGGCCCCATCGGAGTTGCCTCCTTTTGTATGTTCAAAGGCTGTACCATTCAGTTGCAGGCTCATATAGGACTCAATGGTATCCTGTTTCAATTTGATCTGCAGTGCATCCTCCTGCAGGCTGACCGACTGCTCAGCATTATGGACAGGCAAAACACCTGGGATGCCATTGTGGGAATGGTAGTGGTCAGAGTGGTCTGTGCTGGAAGTCAGATAACTGCCTAGAGTAGTCCTCACTTTCTCTCCAACAGGGCCTTGAAATTCCACAGCTGGCTTGGGTGATGTATTGCCTCTGAAACCATCGTAAGAATTATCATAAGCAGAAGAAGGCTGAAAACTGCTCAGATATTCTTTGAAAGGGGTCGCATCAGGAGGTAGGGTGTAGGATAGAGATGTCCAGGTAATATCCCGTTGTCTGTCCAGGTACTGCACATACCCACTAGGCTTAGTCTCCTGCTCAGGTACCAGCTCATCAGCAGCTTTTTCTGACGACAAATCAAATCACTCTCAGATACACTTTAAACATCCAGTTGATTTATTATGGTATGATAATAAAACATCCAAAGTTAAATTATAAACAGTGGGAGAAAGTCATGCCAGTGTAATAAACAAGTCTCACCTTCTTCCTCAAACTGATCCAACACTTTGTCAAGGTCAACAAAATCCATGTCTTCACCAACAGATTTCAGACCCTGAGACAGACAGCAGGCAGCACTGCAATATCTGGGGTGACTTTGGAGGAGCTCATAGTGGGGGCAATGATAATGATGGTGGTAATGCTATTTTTAAAATATAAGAGTACATTTATTCTAAAAAAAAAAAAAAAAAAAGGAAACATTTACAGGACCTTTTACCGGATCATCTCATACCAGACCACCTGGCCATTCATGTTTCACATACAGTTAATTATACATCTAAAAATAGAAAAACATTAGTATGTATTGACGACACTTGCCCTGGAAACTTGCACAGTGACAGCAAGAGTGTTCACATTCACAGTACCATAGCCACCCACCTTACATTACCAAAGCAAACTAACAAACTACCATTACATACATCCAGAGCCGGCATTAGGGTAGGGCGAGCATGGCGACCGCCCCAGGCCCCGCGCCTGAGGGGGCCCTGCGAAAGGAGATTCTGTTATACGGTATATAGCCTAAACTTACGGCTAAAGGCCCCACATATGACATTCGCCCAGGGCCCCGTGGGGCCCTGCGTATTCCTAACACCGGCTCTGATACATCAATCAATCAATCTTTGTTGTCTGTACAAGACACAAGTTCAGAACAGAAATTTGTCTTTGGCTAACGAAAAAGAACACTTACAAGAAAAAAAAAACCTAAGCTGATTTTGTATACATAAAAACACACTGACTCATCCAAAAACACACACAGCTTACACTAACCCCTCCCCCTGCAAAAAAAACAACACATGCACACACCTCAAAACAGAAATAATGTTAAGAGTATAAGATAAATCTAATCAAAATAAAAATGAACATAAATGTTCTAGTCACTAGACACAAACTTATGATTTATCCCTAAGTTTGTCTCCTCCTTATAGGTAGCTAGTAAAGTGGAGTGCTGCCATATAACATCGCTCTCTATATTTAGATGAAATGCTGTCCTATGACATGCCACTCTATGTCTAGATAGACTGCTGGCACATGACATTTCTGTATTTGGATGGTTTGCTGCATTTCACAATTAGGTCCTACCTTCCTGTATCTCTTTATTTCTTGAAAATTAAACATGTCTTTTCCTCATGTTAAAAAAAAATAGTATGGCCATGCCAATGAGTTTCTATTTTATAATAAATATAATAATAAAAGAAGGGGATTTATGCAATCCTTTCACAAGCTATAGTGACATTAAAAAACAATATAAATGTTCATCATTCTTTCTTCTGACAGTAATTTTTTTGTAGGACATAATACATTAGTTAAGTTTTATGGCTATTTTCTATAAATAGATCAGTAATTAACCCAATGAATAAAGTGAATGAAATCCTTGTAGTGAAGCCACTACTGGTTTTAGTATAATTAATAAGATTTATCTTACTATTTCATGTACATTTGATTTATTAAAGTTTTTCTCTTAATAAACAAATATAAACATGCAAGAATCCAACACAACCATGCCAGCAACTAAGACTATATCATGGCGACATGGAAGCAAGACTTATAAAAGAGAATATAGGACACAAAGATGAGATGATATCAGAAGATTCTTCATAATGCTCACAAAAAAAAACCACGCATTACCACTAAGGAAGTAGGAAATAGAATATGTCAAATCATAGGGCCCTACAAAGACATCCAGGTCAAAGTAAAAAGATGGCACTAATTAAAGTGGCAGTCATACATTTCGAGATCACCAAGACATACAAAAGTCCTGAGTGGAAAAGTGAATAGAATACAACATCTCAAGTAGACAGGACTACCGTTTAGCAGATTCCAGGGGATGGCGAAAATGGGTGGCAAGATTTTTGGAACACTCCCCCCTCCATCAAGGCCATTAAGCATTGATGATGCTAACGATGATAATGATGAACATAATGCGACTTTTGAGAAGATTTTACCTTATAAACACTTACTCGTCAAATCACAAAATGCTGTCTCGATTCGTCGAAGGTTTTTAATTTTACAATCTTTCTACAGCAAACAAATAAGATTGCGAGTACCAAATAGCCTGAAAAAACGCATGAAATCAGAAGCAAATATAGCTTCTAAGATGGTGTGTTATTTGTACAGGAGAATGACTTCATCTTGTTGAATAGATAAACTCTGGTTACACGTAAGTCACTCCAATCGTAAACACGAACTGTACAGCGCAGAAGCTACCTCAGCAGGAAATAAATGAAGTGTACAAATGTAACGAGAAGGCTAGCTGGCCTCGCATGATGCTAGCAAGTACCTTCAAAGGAGTTCAGCAAAAAGAAAAGTCTTGATGTGGCATGTGAATGACTGGTGCAGTGTTGACAGTTTCGCTGACAAACAAACTGAACAGTTCTTGTCGCCATCTTGAAGCCTGTAGGCGCCCTCTGCTGTCTGCTCATCACGTCTCGTCGCTCATTTCATTCAACTCGTTGTTTAGACAAACGACCAGCTGTGAGTGGGCTGCCACACTTGACAGACTTCAGTCTCACTAGGACAAGTGGCTACAAATAAATAACAAATCTAGTGTCACAAAATAAAAAAGGAAAGAAGGTCAGGTCATGTGATTTAACCACAACCGTAAGTCAGTCGTACGGAAGTCTGACCTCACGTGTGACCTCCACTTTCAGTTTCAAAAGCAAGTAGGATTTGATGACATCAATTATGTCCAAAATTGCGAGAATAGCTACATCCCACAGAGGTGTAACTAGTGTCATGAATCAGAACTTTGATTACTTTCTTGTGCTGGATTTTGAAGCAACATGTGACCGATCCGGAAAAATTGTACAGCAGGTGAGTGACAAATATTATATATTAACATTCTCGAGGAATCACATATATATCCATAGCGCAAATTACAGTATAATATGTTCAGTTGACATGGACACCAAGATAGCAAAGCGTTTGTTGTGGATTTAGATCTCGCCTCCATCCAGTACACATGATTTTTCTCTAGGCCTATATTTGTTCCCGGACCATGCAGCTTGCCGTGTCTGACAGTAATTAACGATCAAAAAGTCATGGCAGCATGATCCCGTATGCCTTAAAAATACACCAAAAGCTATCTTTAAGGAAGACTGCCAACAACCTCCTGGAACTAGTTGATCGAGATACAGTTGCCTTTCCGAGTGTGTACACTGCTCAGTAAATCAGGTGGGATGACAATATCTGGTTTGTGCAGATTTTTTTGGTTAAAGATACTATATCAACGAATACAAATCAGAAAACAGCAATTGCCACTTGCATCTTAGAATGCGATAAAGTATTTAAATAAAAAGCGATCCAAAAATGGTACAAAACCACGAACTGTATGTATGTACTACTTTCAGGAGATCATTGAATTCCCAGTTCTAAAATTCAACTGCAGAACATTAAATGTGGAATCACAGTTTCATCAGTATGTTCAGCCGGTAGTCCACAAGCAGCTGACGCCATTCTGTATAGAGGTAAAGTTAACTAGTTTTTTTAAATTATTTTTTTTATAAATATCATTGGAAAGCATTGGAAAAGTATTCTTGAAAAACTGATGATAAAAAAACATTAATGCTTATTTTACTCTTGTCAGGTTTGACAATGAAAATAACACATTTTAGATCAGTTATTAATATTCATCATTCATGAGCTTATCTACTGATCAACCAATTATCGCTACAATGTATATCTTGTATTGAAGCTATGTATATATTTTATTTTTAATATGTATTTGTAGAATAATATTAAATAACACCAGTTTACATGTACTGTAATAGTATAGTTTATAACTTAAGATCCTGTGTTTTCAAAAACACCACCTTTTCTTTACTGTTTTAAATTGCTACAACATTAATGATTTCAAATATAACAATTTTGTTATATTTTGTCCTTTTTTCTTTTCTTTATCTGTCCTCTTTTTAGGCTATCCTCTTCTTCTTGCCGTGATATAGCTTTAGTTGCTGGCTCAGCATAAAACACCAACACCCCCGTCCTCTTCTTCTGGTCCCTTTTTTTTATCTGTCATTTTTTCCTTCTGATCCCTTTTTTTCTGTCGTTCTTTCCTTCTAGTCCCTTTTTTCCCCCTCCGAATGTAACCCGACCAAGCAGCAAAATCTGCAGTCATGTGACATGTCCTTTCATGCATGTCTGTGTATTCAGGTACTTGTTTGTATAAGTGATATGTCTTTATTGTTTTCATTATTTTGAACTCTTGTCTGATTTTTTCTGCAGTTGACAGGTATTGTGCAGGACATGGTGGAGGGTCAGCCTAATTTAGAAGAAACACTGGAGGTAAAAGAAAATTGGGTTGTGTATGAGGAGCGCTTTATTAAATTAACAACAGCAATAATGATGATAATAATAGTCATGTGCTGCTACATCATCACATTCTTAGTTAAGTGTTCCCAATGTGCGTGTTATTGTGGGGTCTTTCTGCTACAAACATACAAATATAATACAAAACATCTTTATTGTCTACTTTTGTCCACAACAGAGATAGAAATTATCATTTATTGGCAACTCCCATAAGTAATAAGCTCACACACCTCACACACCTACCATCTCACTGCCAGTAACGAACAACATATGAACAAGTTTCGAAACCACGTTTCGAAAAAGACTGAAGACCCATCTGTTTATTTAAGACGGACTTAAACTTAAACAACCAAGCAACACTTGTGTCTTTATTTTTTACTTTCCTGGTGTTTATCTATTTCTTTACTTTATTTTATTTATTTTTTTTTTCTTATTTTTTATTTATTTTGTTTTTGCTGCGCAATGAGCATTCTTCCAAATGGATACCTGCGCATTACAAATGGACATCATCATCATCATCATCATCATCATCATCATCATCATCATCATCATCATCATCAAGTTGATGATTCCTTCTATCAAGGACCAGTGCTTTAGTTTAAGAAACACTGAGCACCAGAAAGCTGTCTTTAAACCATGAATGTAGTTTCATAACCTTAAATAGTTGACCAGTAAGTCCACCTCCTTGAGCCAAGCAACCAACGCCATATTCTTTGCAAACATAGTCAACGATCAGTCAGACATTGACAGACCAGGACTGATACTTGTACATAAACATCTGAAGACATCACACCATTTCTGTAGTCATTTCACTGGCAGGCAAGAAAAGCCTTGTCTAAAGACCCTGTCACACACTCACATGAGAAAGGCAGGCGCAGTGTATTTATGAAAGGCTGTACCTCTAATAATTATGTACAATCTGCCATATCAATTATTTCTTAATAATAATATTAGTTTTGAAATTATTTAGGTCTGCTATGCTGTATACTTGTGCAAATTAAGCTAAGATCTGTGTGTCTTCTTGACAGTTGCATTATATGTTCTGGGGAAAGATGTGACTTTGAAATATGCATCTTTATTTTTTTTCTACAGAAATTTGATGAGTGGATGAAGAAGGAGCTGCTAGACCCTGGTGCTAGATTTTCTTTTGTTACTTGTGGTGACTGGGACCTGAAGACAATGTGAGTTTAATAGAGGGGTGAGCATGTGTGTGTAGGGGTCGGTGGGGGTGGGTGATTGGGATGAGAGAAATAGACTTTCAGATTTTTGTTTTAAATATATTGTTATAAATATTTTAGTATAATTTATGTTGATGTGTTCTTTAGGCTACCAGGCCAGTGCCAACACTTCAAGATAACACCTCGACCCTACTTTAACAGGTGGATTAATATTAAAAAGGTGAGACTAGATTAGAAAAAGTGTATTCCTCCTAAAGAAACATAATGCTTACCTGCTAAATGCCTGTACAAATCCATAAACAAGATAAGGTGCTACGTCTGGTCTTTAATAATACTTCAATAATAATAGCACATTATTATAAATGATGAGGAATAGATATGTGATATGTGATACCTGTATTTGATATTAACAAGAAAATACACAGATTTAACAAATTATTATTATCTTATGCTTTTAGTGGTGGAGGTGAGAGTGGTGTTAGCAGTGGTAGACATGATGTGTTATTGATTTAACTTATCCACCCATCACCTACTCCACCTGTCAAGACCCCAGCCTAGGTATCAGATTGAAGAGAAGATCCAGCATAACGATACGGGTACTTGTGCACTTTGTCTAGCAACACACACCATGCAGGTCATACATTATGTAACATGTGCACAGTGTGTAGCCCCACACACACCATGCAGGTCATACATTATGTAACATGTGCACAGTGTGTAGCCCCACACACACCATGCAGGTCATATATATTAAAAGACAAATTTAAAGTCATATCATCTTTAAGTCTTTTCTGTCAGAAATTGCATCACGCTTACTTACGTAGTCCTTTTCGTACCTAAGATGGTACATAAGGCATCCAACATTTGTCTGCTTCCCCTTTTGACATCTTGAAGTGTGTGGCTTCATCTACCATCAATGATGATATAGTCTGACTCTCTGTCCTGCCATCAGGTGACTTCCAAGTCACTTTGTGAATCTTCTTATGTTGAAAAATTGTTCCTCCAATTATAAGGTCGTTTTCTTCGCAAAAATCACACAACCTGCCGCCATTGTCAGTTGTATATCCTGTACCTTCCTTTTCCATGTACTTTCTCTTCCTTCATTCTTGCTGCCTACTCTAGCATTGAAGTTTCCCTGTCCTATTACTACATCATGGGTAGGGATGTTTTCCATTGCTGCCTGTAGGCTTTTGTAGAAATCTTCTTTGTCCTCTTCCTCTGCCTCATCTGTGGTCCATAGCAGATGGGATGGAAAGGTTGATGAATGTGGAATTGTGCCTGGTATACAGCAGGCGTTCAGTGATTGGCTTCCATTCTAATAGGGAGCTATCGTGTTGATTGGGGATAATCATTGCAACCCCTTCCAGACCAGAAAATAGTGTCACCGTTTGCACGAGTTCTCTTTCCTTGCCCTGTCCAACCTGCTTTTGCAATTCCAGAAGATTAGGTCGGTATAGATGCATTTCTTGGAGGGTCTGTGCTAACTTTCCAGTTTGGTTTAGCATTCTCACATTTCAGCAACTAATAGTAATGAATTTTTTTGCATGAGAGCAGGTCGGCTGTCAGGTTGGGAATGTCCTTACGGCTTTGGTCCCCAGCCATCCTAACTCCAGTTGCCTGGTCTCCCTCTCCATTCTCACCATTTGATGGGCTTTCTCTGGTTTCAGTTTCCGCAGCTGTATCTTTTTACAGGAATGAATCATTAATCCGTTGCCCAACCTCCTGTAACCTGGAGGAACAGTGAACCACTCTTAGTCTAATCTCTACCCCTTGATCTGTCCAGCATGGGTGAGCCTGCCAGGAACTAGTGCTCCCGTTGGTATAGTTCTGTCATCGAGACATGCAAACCCATGACAGAGTGGTGGTCCAAAAGGGGGAATTGCATTATACACATCTAGAAACCTTTCTGGTGATAGAGATAATGAATGTAATAATGATCATGATGACCATCTACTGGACCAGGCCTTTGCAGACGTGACAGGCATATTTCCAAAAGGTCTTCTCCCCATGTTACAAGAGTTAAAGATACAACATGTAGGACGGCATCACAGTGGAATTGGTGAGTGATGGCTGGTTCTTTGTTTCTTTGGGTTTTACAAGGTGCAAATTGGAGAGAGAGAGAGAGAGAGTGTGTGTGAGTGTGTTTGTGTGTATGCTAAAGCACTGTTGAGAGTCCACATATGTAAATGTTAGTATATGTGTTAAGAAAGAAAGACTATCCATTTTGCTAAAAATTAAAGCCTCAAATGTTGTCCATCAGTTATCTTTTTAAAATATTTTAATGCCAAAGAAACCTGTTTAAATTTAGTGACATTGCAACATCCAACAGATTATGTTTGCATGGAAAATATATTTTTTGTGACTGTCTTTTGAGGGAGATTGGTAACAGGAGACTTGTTTTCTCTGCACGTCACAAGACAATTTTGCTACATTTTTCAGATGATTGCAGAAATATTGCTGCCATTTTGAAGAGCTTGCTGGATAAAGGCTACGTGTTCTCTACCACAGGAACTCTGGGACATTAGATTGTCAGCTGTGACAAGTTGTGATGGTTGTATGGACCTTCAATGTGAATTACGACCTCATGCTTTGCTTTTCTCAGGCTTATGCCCCTTCATAACCCTAACCACATAATTCTGGACTTGTCTCATTTGTTTGCTGTTATTACTTCAGATTTTGCACCCAATGTTATTATGGTGTCAGATTTATGGGCCATTTATAGGCTGAGAGGAGGTGTGGCTAGCAGCTTGAGATGTGCACACTATGAGAGTCGAGGCTAGAGGCTAGATATGTGCACACTATGAGAGTCGATGCTAGAGGCTAGAGACATGCACACTAGCTGAGTTGATGCTAGAGGTAAGCACGCTAGTTGAGTTGAGACTAGAGGCTAGATATGTGCACGCTAGGAGAGTCGATGCTAGAGGCTAGAGGCGAGCACACTAGCTGAGTCAAGACTAGAGGCTAGAGACGGGGACACTAGGTGAGTCGAGGCTAGAGATGGGCGGTGCAGCTTACTTCCACAGTCATGGTCAGGAAAGCAGCAAGAGAGAGAATATGGTCACCAACAACTGGAGAGAATGTTTGTGCATCAGTAAATATTGGAAATAAAATGTCTGAATTATTGGAAGTAAATAAAATGTGTGTGTAAGTGAGCGGACTGGTGTTTGTTGATGTCTAATGAGTGCTGAAGACACATGACAAAACTATCAACTTTAACAAAGCCAAGAAAGTGACAAGCAGACAGGTAGAGACAACAGGTAGAGACAACAGGTATAGATAACAGGTAGAGACAATCATAATAATAATAATGCGAACTTATAATGCACAGAATCACGAATAAGGTGGATCGTCTCTCTGCGCAGTACAATTTGATAGAAAGAAACATAACAACCAATAGACAGGGAGGTACACATAGGGACACTGAACAACATAAAGATGAGGCACAAGTCAGGAATAGTACTTTGTACAAAGATATGTTTTAAGAGAGCGTTTGGAGGCTGAGTGGCGAATGTGATGTGGTAGAGAGTTCCACTGCTGAGCAGCACAAAGGGAGACCATCCGTTGTCCGTATGTGACTGTCTTTGTGAGAGGGAGGGATAAAATGCGGGAGTCAGATGAGGAGCGAAGGTCAGCGGAAACAGGTCAGAAACCTATAGAATTAATAATAAAAGAAAGGACAGCTAGCTACTACTACAAAATCCAATGTCTCCCACCTGACCATCCAGTCCGACAGATTCATATTCAACCCCACAGACACAGAACAGGCCGCCCCACCCCACAGCCCACACTACAACAACACATACAACACTTAGAAAACACAAAGGGAGCAGAAACTAACATAACAGCTCCTTACCCACCAGACAACATACAAACACCACCCTGGACACTTCCACACCCACAGATAGACCTTGACCTCACCAAATACAACAAAGAACAACACCAAGCCCAAATCACTGCAGAAACAAAGCTCAAGCTAAACACCACATACAAAGAACACGTGCAGATTTATACTGATGGATCTCATGACCCAGTGACAAACACAACCGGATTAGGAGTATACCAACCCGGTAACATCACCATCTCCAGCAGACTCCCAAAACACACTTCAATTTTTACAGCTGAGTTGACGGCCATACTGACAGCTCTCCATACACTTCATCTCGGAATGAAGGACACAACGCAACAACAATATGTAGTAATTTCAGATTCACTGTCAGCACTTCAGGCTTTAAAAAACAAATCCTCAAACAGAATAGATATAGTATACAAGGTACTGTCCATCATAAAGAAAATCAACCAGAAACAGGGAGACATTAAGTTCTTTTGGGTTCCTTCCCACATAGGAATAAAAGGAAATGAAGAGGCAGATAAACTAGCTAAACTGGCAGTAAAACAAGAAAATAACCCTAAAGTCACCACCCTAAACATCTCTATTTCACCAGCAGAGAGAAAAATAGCTATAAAACCAGCAATAAAAATAAGGTGGCAAGAAAAATACAAAAATGAAGGTATAGGTACTAGAAGACTGATAGACGACCAGCCTAGTCTCACCTTGATGTACCTAACATCAATCAGGTCGGACCAAACTAAAATAACCAGAATGAGGCTTAGTGGAGAATATTATAAAATGTATAAAGACCCACCTTCATGTGCCTGTGGGGACAGACTTAGCACCCCGCATGTACTGTTGGAATGCAATGAAAATAAACCAGAGAGAGAAGAACTAAAACATTTCCTAGATAAGTATAGACTGGGACTAAACCTCAGAAACTGCCTCAACCCACCTAAAGAACTATGGAACAGTATACTGTCACTAGTAGTAGTTATAGCAACAAGCCACCCAAACTCTAGTCTAATATAAAATAAGAATAGGGGTAAACAGGACAACATAGCCATCCACACTGGAAAAAAAAAAAAAAAAAAAAAAAATTGAGGAAGAGCAATACATGGAACCAAACAAAGAAACACAATACACCACCACGGTACACGTGGCAGGACCCCTAAACACTGGCAACAAACGGCACCAGCAGCAGCAGGAGGAAAGAGGGCAGCAGCACTGTAACGACTCATGCAAACTTGGCAGACCAATAATGGATGAAGAGGGCACAAATACAATACACCACCCATGCAGACTTGGAAAACCTAAACACCCACAAAAATAGAGGGCACGCACAGAAGTGAAACCACGCATCAGGCACCACAAAACAGCAACCCTTTCCCCACACTCCCCAAAGACCCCATCCCCCACAGTGCGAAATCACCGAGAGGTGGAAGCACTTTCCCTTTCAAAGACAACAACAACAACAACAACAAGGAGCGAAGGTTTCGGGCAGGAGTTTTGACAGACAAGATTTCATTAAAGTAGCTGGGGGGGGGTGACCTTCGAAGAAAGCATTGCAGAGAGTTGAGAGCTTGTAGTCTATTCTAGCTTTAACTGGTAGCCAATGAAGAGAGCGAAGAAGTGGTGAGACATGATCATGTTTGCGAGTCCGAAAAACGAGACGAGCAGCTGAGTTCTGGACCTTCTGAAGCTTATCAATGAGGTATTGAGGACAGCCAGCAAGAAGAGAGTTTCAGTAGTCTCATTTAGACAGAATAAACGAGCAGACAAGAATTTTGGTGATTGAGACGGGCAGAGTATGGCGAATGGAGCTGATCTTCCGGAGCTCATAGTATGCAGATGGACAAATGTGAGAGACATGTTTATCAAGAGACATGTCAGCAGACATTATGTAACCTAAGTCACGTGCCCAACTTACATAAGGAACATCGGCATCGCCTACCCGAACAGAAACAGGCAGTGAAGGGTCAACTCTGGCTAAAGCTTCTGTTTTTTCGTCATTTAGACAAGAGGTAGAGACAACAGGTGTAGACAACAGGTAGAGAGAACAGGTGTAGACAAGAGGTAGAGACAACAGGTGTAGACAACAGGTAGAGACAACAGGTAGAGACAACAGGTGTAGACAAGAGGTAGAGACAACAGGTGTAGACAACAGGTAGAGAGAACAGGTGTAGACAAGAGGTAGAGACAACAGGTGTAGACAACAGGTAGAGACAACAGGTAGAGACAACAGGTGTAGACAAGAGGTAGAGACAACAGGTGTAGACAACAGGTAGAGAGAACAGGTGTAGACAAGAGGTAGAGACAACAGGTATAGACAAGAGGTAGAGACAACAGGTGTAGACAAGAGGTAGAGAGAACAGGTGTAGACAACAGGTAGAGACAACAGGTGTAGACAAGAGGTAGAGACGAGGGGTGCTTGGTATGTGCAGCACAGAAGGTAGAGGACTACAAGGAGGCAGCACAGCTCCTGAAAAATACATTTTCTGAGGGAATTTCCACAGCTGTAGTCTGTGTCCAAGAGTCAGTACAATAGACTGCAATAGACTATTTCAGTTTATTGTACAACAAGTGGCTGGTGTTGAAAGTGGCAGTAGCTAAGCTGAAGTGGATTTAATGTGTGTGTGTGTGTGTGTGTCAAGTGAAGGTAATCCGTTCTGACGCTGTGGCAGTGTAGCTGGCTGTAGTTTGGTAGAGGTGGTCGCTGTGTGAGGTTGTATGTAAGGTCAGTGGGAGTCGGTAGAATAGACTCTCGTCTTTCATGTGAAGAAAATGTCATTATGTACAACTTGTCTCTCGGGCCACCCTGTCCACCACACTGCAAGTTGAGGCGGGGTGACGTGCACCAGGCTTTGACCTGACACCCCCACCCCCCACCCCAGCTGCCGCCTGCACTCGGGGGCCAGGTGATGGAGCCTTGATTAGCTGCGCTGACCGCTCCTACAATGGTTTTATGTTTTAACATGCTTTTAAAACTAATGTAACTGCGGACAGCAAACAGATTTAATGCGCGTTTCTCCCACAGCTGGTGCGAAGAGGCCCCTGATAAAGTGAAGATACTACAGGTGAGTCTGCACACAGCGGCTGGGGTGGTGTAGTGTGCACTCACACGCTGCTGGAGACTTGTAGCGGTCTGTCCGCCACTCCACTCCAGTCCACTGCAGTCCACTCCACACTCTTGTCGGGTGTGGTCACAGACTAGTGGTCTGTATGTCACCCACACTTGTCACCATCTTCGGTAAGGAGCTTACATGATGCGTGCTGACTGCTGACACAGGGACAAACAAGAGTTGGTGTAACAGTCATTGTGTCACGTGACGGGACCTCGTGTAGCGGCTGACAGGTAAACATTTGTTGTATTTGGAGGAGAAAAGTGCTTTCACCTCAAGACGATTGGCACTGAGCAGGCTGCAGGCTGTAGGCTGTAGGCTGGGGATGTCGGGAGTACAGTGTGTCTAGAGGGCACGTGTCTATTCTTACACACCAACCTGACTGCTTTTCCTGTCTTGCACATATCGGTAGATACAAAACTAACATAGACACCTAACATAGAAGATAAAGTGTTGTCTAACATAGACAGTACAGTGTTGTCTAGCTAACATAGACAGTACAGTGTTGTCTAGCTAACATAGACAGTAAAGTGTTGTCCACCTAACATAGACAATAAAGTGTTGTCCACCTAACATAGACAATAAAGTGTTGTCCACCTAACATAGACAATAAAGTGTTGTCCACCTAACATAGACAGTAAAGTGTTGTCCACCTAACATAGACAATAAAGTGTTGTCCACCTAACATAGACAGTAAAGTGTTGTCCACCTAACATAGACAGTAAAGTGTTGTCTAACATAGACAATAAAGTGTTGTCCACCTAACATAGACAATAAAGTGTTGTCCACCTAACATAGACAATAAAGTGTTGTCCACCTAACATAGACAATAAAGTGTTGTCCACCTAACATAGACAGTAAAGTGTTGTCTAACATAGACAATAAAGTGTTGTCCACCTAACATAGACAATAAAGTGTTGTCCACCTAACATAGACAGTAAAGTGTTGTCTAACATAGACAATAAAGTGTTGTCCACCTAACATAGACAGTAAAGTGTTGTCCACCTAACATAGACAATAAAGTGTTGTCCACCTAACATAGACAGTAAAGTGTTGTCCACCTAACATAGACAGTAAAGTGTTGTCCACCTAACATAGACAGTAAAGTGTTGTCTAACATAGACAGTAAAGTGTTGTCCACCTAACATAGACAGTAAAGTGTTGTCCACCTAACATAGACAGTAAAGTGTTGTCCACCTAACATAGACAGTAAAGTGTTGTCCACCTAACATAGACAATAAAGTGTTGTCCACCTAACATAGACAGTAAAGTGTTGTCCACCTAACATAGACAATAAAGTGTTGTCCACCTAACATAGACAATAAAGTGTTGTCCACCTAACATAGACAGTAAAGTGTTGTCCACCTAACATAGACAGTAAAGTGTTGTCCACCTAACATAGACAGTAAAGTGTTGTCCACCTAACATAGACAGTAAAGTGTTGTCTAACATAGACAATAAAGTGTTGTCCACCTAACATAGACAATAAAGTGTTGTCCACCTAACATAGACAGTAAAGTGTTGTCTAACATAGACATTAAAGTGTTGTCCACCTAACATAGACAGTAAAGTGTTGTCTAACATAGACATTAAAGTGTTGTCCACCTAACATAGACATTAAAGTGTTGTCCACCTAACATAGAAAGTAAAGTGTTGTCCACCTAACATAGACAGTAAAGTGTTGTCTAACATAGACATTAAAGTGTTGTCCACCTAACATAGACAATAAAGTGTTGTCCACCTAACATAGACATTAAAGTGTTGTCCACCTAACATAGAAAGTAAAGTGTTGTCCACCTAACATAGACAGTAAAGTGTTGTCTAACATAGACATTAAAGTGTTGTCCACCTAACATAGACAATAAAGTGTTGTCCACCTAACATAGACATTAAAGTGTTGTCCACCTAACATAGAAAGTAAAGTGTTGTCCACCTAACATAGACAGTAAAGTGTTGTCTAACATAGACATTAAAGTGTTGTCCACCTAACATAGACAGTAAATTGTTGTCTAGTACATGTACGAGACAGGAATGTTGTGGGTTAAAAGCTACAAAGTTGACAAAGTATAGTTATCAGCACATTATCGCATTATCACATTATCTAATGAGTCCTGTGAGAATAATGTTACACTTGTGTTAGCCTTTAAAGATCACTTGACACTCACTTCTTGATGAGGACGACAATGACTATCGCGATGATGGAACTGCCTCACTAACTGTGTTTGTTTGTTTGTTTGTTTGTTTGTTTGTGTTGCCTTAACGTGCAGCGTGTGTTGACGGGATGAAGGTGTGCGGCCTGTCATGGCGGCGGCTGGTCCAGTGTCTGCTGACCGGCCTGCTGACGGCGGGCGTCTTGTACTGTTTCCTCTATTTCTATTTTTCTCGCCACCTGCTCTCACATCCCGCCTCGCGCCTGGACCTGCAAGACTCCACCTCTCTTCCCGTCAGCCTCCACGCCGTGACGGAGGGTGCGGTGCGTGAAGGGATGCAGCACCTGCGCGAGTTCCAGAGCGCGGCGCACGACTACTGGCGGAAGTTGCAGGAGCTGCTGGCGGCGCACAACCGGGCGAAGTTCCCCAGCGTGTCCTACTGGAACTGCTCGCGTCTGTGGGACAGCGACGCCGACAACCACACCGGCAACGCCACAATGTTGACGAGGAATGTGACGGGGCAGGGGTTGAAGACGTTGCCAGACTACCTGGCGGACACGCAGAACTGCACGCGCTTTGTGCTGCACGGCGGCTTCAAGATGGCGGCGGTGAGCGAGGAGGAGTTGTCCTTCCCTCTGGCCTTCAGTCTCTTGGTGTACAAGGATCTGGACCAGGTGAGTGTCGCACGTGCCGTAGTGTACGTCACACCACAAGGCAACCCGCCAAACACGGCAACGTCACAGCGCGTCGTACCTGCCTTTAGAGACCAACAACAATGATCTGCGTTTGTCACAGATATCAGTAGATATAGGTGATATCAGTAGATATAGGTGACATCGGTAGATACAGGTGATATCAGTAGATACAGGTAGATATAGGTGACATCGGTAGATACAGGTTACATCGGTAGATACAGGTGATATCAGTAGATACAGGTTACATTGGTAGATATAGGTGACATCGGTAGATACAGGTGATATCAGTAGATACAGGTTACATCGGTAGATACAGGTGATATCGGTAGATATAGGTGATATCAGTAGATATAGGTGACATCGGTATATACAGGTGATATCAGTAGATATAGGTGACATCGGTAGATATAGGTGATATCAGTAGATACAGGTGACATCGGTAGATACAGGTGATATCAGTAGAAACAGGTGACATCGGTAGATACAGGTGATATCAGTAGATACAGGTGACATCGGTAGATACAGGTGACATCGGTAGATACAGGTGATATCAGTAGATACAGGTTACATCGGTAGATACAGGTGATATCAGTAGATACAGGTGACTTTCGGTAGATATAGGTGACATCGGTAGATACAGGTTACATCGGTAGATACAGGTGATATCAGTAGATACAGGTGACATCGGTAAATACAGGTGACATCGGTAGATACAGGTGATATCAGTAGATACAGGTTACATCGGTAGATACAGGTGATATCAGTAGATATAGGTGACATCGGTAGATACAGGTGATATCAGTAGATATAGGTGATATCAGTAGATACAGGTGACATCGGTAGATATAGGTGATATCAGTAGATACAGGTGACATCGGTAGATATAGGTGATATCGGTAGATACAGGTGATATCAGTAGATACAGGTTACATCGGTAGATACAGGTGATATCAGTAGATATAGGTGACATCGGTATATACAGGTGATATCAGTAGATATAGGTGACATCGGTAGATATAGGTGATATCAGTAGATATAGGTGACATCGGTATATACAGGTGATATCAGTAGATATAGGTGACATCGGTAGATATAGGTGATATCAGTAGATATAGGTGACATCGGTATATACAGGTGATATCAGTAGATATAGGTGACATCGGTAGATATAGGTGATATCAGTAGATACAGGTGACATCGGTAGATACAGGTGATATCAGTAGAAACAGGTGATATCAGTAGATACAGGTGATATCAGTAGATACAGGTGACATCGGTAGATACAGGTGATATCAGTAGATACAGGTGACATCGGTAGATACAGGTGATATCAGTAGATACAGGTTACATCGGTAGATACAGGTGATATCAGTAGATACAGGTGACTTTCGGTAGATATAGGTGACATCGGTAGATACAGGTTACATCGGTAGATACAGGTGATATCAGTAGATACAGGTGACATCGGTAAATACAGGTGACATCGGTAGATACAGGTGATATCAGTAGATACAGGTTACATCGGTAGATACAGGTGATATCAGTAGATATAGGTGACATCGGTAGATACAGGTGATATCAGTAGATACAGGTGACATCGGTAGATATAGGTGATATCAGTAGATACAGGTGACATCGGTAGATATAGGTGATATCGGTAGATACAGGTGACATCGGTAGATATAGGTTACATCAGTAGATACAAGTGATATCAGTAGATACAGGTGACATCGGTAGATACAGGTGATATCAGTAGATACAGGTTACATCGGTAGATACAGGTGATATCAGTAGATACAGGTTACATCAGTAGATACAGGTGATATCAAACTAACCTGTAAATGTCAGCCTCCAAAACCCCTCCGTTAATTAATTATCCGCTAGCAAAGTACGCGATTCACACCTGCGATCAACCAGCGCCGTGAACAGTGTACTACGTCACGTGCCATTCACAACATTGCCAGCAGTCAGCACCAGACAGTGTACTACGTCACGTGCCATTCACAACATTGCCAGCAGTCAGCACCAAACAGTGTACTACGTCACACTAGTTCATCACCAGTCAGCACCAAACAGTGTACTACGTCACACTAATACACCAATCACAACGTTGCCAGCAGTCAGCACCAAACAGTGTACTACGTCACACTAGTACACCAGTCACAACATTGCCAGCAGTCAGCACCGGACAGTGTACTACGTCACGTGCCATTCACAACATTGCCAGCAGTCAGCACCAAACAGTGTACTACGTCACGTACCATTCACAACATTGCCAGCAGTCAGCACCAAAACAGTGTACTACGTCACACTAGTTCACCAGTCACAACATTGCCAGCAGTCAGCACCAAACAGTGTACTACGTCACACTAGTTCACCAGTCACAACATTGCCAGCAGTCAGCACCAGACAGTGTACTACGTCACACTAGTTCACCAGTCACAACATTGCCAGCAGTCAGCACCAGACAGTATACTACGTCACACTAGTGCACCAATCACAAGACTGGCAGTCAGCACCAGACAGTGTACTACGTCACACTAGTGCACCAATCACAAGACTGCCAGCAGTCAGCACCAGATAGTATACTACGTCACACTAGTACACCAATCACAAGACTGCCAGCAGTCAGCACCAGACAGTATACTACGTCACACTAGTTCACCAATCACAACATTGCCAGCAGTCAGCACCAGACAGTGTACTACGTCACACTAGTTCACCAATCACAACATTGCCAGCAGTCAGCACCAGACAGTATACTACGTCACACTAGTACACCAATCACAAGACTGGCAGCAGTCAGCACCAGACAGTGTACTACGTCACACTAGTTCACCAATCACAAGACTGGCAGTCAGCACCAGACAGTGTACTACGTCACACTAGTGCACCAATCACAAGACTGGCAGCAGTCAGCACCAGACAGTGTACTACGTCACACTAGTTCACCAATCACAACATTGCCAGCAGTCAGCACCAGACAGTGTACTACGTCACACTAGTTCACCAATCACAACATTGCCAGCAGTCAGCACCAGACAGTGTACTACGTCACACTAGTACACCAATCACAAGACTGGCAGTCAGCACCAGACAGTGTACTACGTCACACTAGTGCACCAATCACAAGACTGGCAGCAGTCAGCACCAGACAGTGTACTACGTCACACTAGTTCACCAATCACAACATTGCCAGCAGTCAGCACCAGACAGTGTACTACGTCACACTAGTACACCAATCACAAGACTGGCAGCAGTCAGCACCAGACAGTGTACTACGTCACACTAGTGCACCAATCACAAGACTGGCAGTCAGCACCAGACAGTGTACTACGTCACACTAGTTCACCAGTCACAAGACTGGCAGTCAGCACCAGACAGTGTACTACGTCACACTAGTTCACCAATCACAAGACTGGCAGTCAGCACCAGACAGTGTACTACGTCACACTAGTGCACCAATCACAACACTGCCAGCAGTCAGCACCAGACAGTGTACTACGTCACACTAGTACACCAATCACAAGACTGGCAGTCAGCACCAGACAGTGTACTACGTCACACTAGTGCACCAATCACAAGACTGGCAGCAGTCAGCACCAGACAGTGTACTACGTCACACTAGTTCACCAATCACAACATTGCCAGCAGTCAGCACCAGACAGTGTACTACGTCACACTAGTACACCAATCACAAGACTGGCAGCAGTCAGCACCAGACAGTGTACTACGTCACACTAGTGCACCAATCACAAGACTGGCAGTCAGCACCAGACAGTGTACTACGTCACACTAGTGCACCAATCACAAGACTGGCAGTCAGCACCAGACAGTGTACTACGTCACACTAGTTCACCAGTCACAAGACTGGCAGTCAGCACCAGACAGTGTACTACGTCACACTAGTTCACCAATCACAAGACTGGCAGTCAGCACCAGACAGTGTACTACGTCACACTAGTGCACCAATCACAACATTGCCAGCAGTCAGCACCAGACAGTGTACTACGTCACACTAGTACACCAATCACAAGACTGGCAGTCAGCACCAGACAGTGTACTACGTCACACTAGTGCACCAATCACAAGACTGGCAGCAGTCAGCACCAGACAGTGTACTACGTCACACTAGTTCACCAATCACAACATTGCCAGCAGTCAGCACCAGACAGTGTACTACGTCACACTAGTACACCAATCACAACACTGCCAGCAGTCAGCACCAGACAGTGTACTACGTCACACTAGTACACCAATCACAAGACTGGCAGTCAGCACCAGACAGTGTACTACGTCACACTAGTGCACCAATCACAAGACTGGCAGCAGTCAGCACCAGACAGTGTACTACGTCACACTAGTTCACCAATCACAACATTGCCAGCAGTCAGCACCAGACAGTGTACTACGTCACACTAGTACACCAATCACAAGACTGGCAGCAGTCAGCACCAGACAGTGTACTACGTCACACTAGTGCACCAATCACAAGACTGGCAGTCAGCACCAGACAGTGTACTACGTCACACTAGTTCACCAGTCACAAGACTGGCAGTCAGCACCAGACAGTGTACTACGTCACACTAGTTCACCAATCACAAGACTGGCAGTCAGCACCAGACAGTGTACTACGTCACACTAGTGCACCAATCACAACATTGCCAGCAGTCAGCACCAGACAGTGTACTACGTCACACTAGTACACCAATCACAAGACTGGCAGTCAGCACCAGACAGTGTACTACGTCACACTAGTGCACCAATCACAAGACTGGCAGCAGTCAGCACCAGACAGTGTACTACGTCACACTAGTTCACCAATCACAACATTGCCAGCAGTCAGCACCAGACAGTGTACTACGTCACACTAGTACACCAATCACAAGACTGGCAGCAGTCAGCACCAGACAGTGTACTACGTCACACTAGTGCACCAATCACAAGACTGGCAGTCAGCACCAGACAGTGTACTACGTCACACTAGTTCACCAATCACAAGACTGGCAGCAGTCAGCACCAGACAGTGTACTACGTCACACTAGTTCACCAATCACAACATTGCCAGCAGTCAGCACCAGACAGTGTACTACGTCACACTAGTACACCAATCACAAGACTGGCAGTCAGCACCAGACAGTGTACTACGTCACACTAGTGCACCAATCACAAGACTGGCAGTCAGCACCAGACAGTGTACTACGTCACACTAGTTCACCAGTCACAAGACTGGCAGTCAGCACCAGACAGTGTACTACGTCACACTAGTTCACCAATCACAAGACTGGCAGTCAGCACCAGACAGTGTACTACGTCACACTAGTGCACCAATCACAACATTGCCAGCAGTCAGCACCAGACAGTGTACTACGTCACACTAGTACACCAATCACAAGACTGGCAGTCAGCACCAGACAGTGTACTACGTCACACTAGTGCACCAATCACAAGACTGGCAGCAGTCAGCACCAGACAGTGTACTACGTCACACTAGTTCACCAATCACAACATTGCCAGCAGTCAGCACCAGACAGTGTACTACGTCACACTAGTACACCAATCACAAGACTGGCAGCAGTCAGCACCAGACAGTGTACTACGTCACACTAGTGCACCAATCACAAGACTGGCAGTCAGCACCAGACAGTGTACTACGTCACACTAGTTCACCAGTCACAAGACTGGCAGTCAGCACCAGACAGTGTACTACGTCACACTAGTTCACCAATCACAAGACTGGCAGTCAGCACCAGACAGTGTACTACGTCACACTAGTGCACCAATCACAAGACTGGCAGCAGTCAGCACCAGACAGTGTACTACGTCACACTAGTACACCAATCACAAGACTGGCAGTCAGCACCAGACAGTGTACTACGTCACACTAGTGCACCAATCACAAGACTGGCAGCAGTCAGCACCAGACAGTGTACTACGTCACACTAGTGCACCAATCACAAGACTGGCAGCAGTCAGCACCAGACAGAGAGACGATGAGTGACGTGTCGGATTATTGGGAGGCTGAAAGTTTCTATCGTCAGAGTTGTTAGAGAAGCGGAGGAAGCTGCACAAATCAAAGTGTAGGGGTTCGAAGCCGAGAGGTCGACAGTCTCACAGACATGGCGATAATGATGGCGATGACGAAAGACTTCTCAAGGCGGTTGTTACCTTGTCTGCCGCAGGTGGTTCGTCTGCTGCGGGCCGTCTACCGCCCACACAACGTCTACTGTGTGCACGCCGACCAAAAGTCACCTGACGTCTTCCACTCCAGCCTGCGCCACGTCATTTCCTGTCTGCCCAACGTCATGCTGCTCGACACCGCTGTTGATGTGCAGTGGGGCCGATACTCCGTCCTCAAGCCGGTATGACGTAGGCAAACACTGTGTACTCGTGTTGGTGTGACGTCTAGTGGGGCAGACACTGTGCTCTACCCGGTATGACGTAGACAAACACTGTGTACTCGTGTTGGTGTGACGTCTAGTGGGCCAGACACTCTATGCTCTACCCGGTATGACGTCGACAAACACTGTGTACTCGCGTTGGTGTGACGTCTAGTGGGGCAGACACTGTGCTATAATAATAATAATAATAGTGAAGATGTGTATAGCGCATATTGACACTCATAGAGAGCATGCTCTTAGCGCTTAAAACGAGGAAGAGACGTGGACTAAGTAGACACAGAACACAGGGACGAAAGAAAACGACAGTACTGACGACGAAACAGATAACAAAAGGCATCAAGTAACAGGAACAGAGAAATATAGTGATTCTGCGAGAAAGATGGGTAAAGTAGCAAGAGGGAAGGGGGCGGGGTTAAGAAGGACGAGCATTGTGCGGACTGTGTTAGGAGTAATGCTCAAGGAAGAGGTGCGTTTTCAGTGCATATTTGAAAGATTCAGTTGTAGGAAGGTGGCGGATATGGAAAGGAAGAGAGTTCCATTGTTTTGCAGCACAGTAGCCAAAAGTCCTGTGACCATATGTTGTTGTTCTGGTGACAGGAACAGTTAGGATACGGTCGTCAGAGGAAGAGCGGAGTTGTCTGGACGGAGAGTAAGGGATGAGAAGTTCAGAGAAATAGTCAGGACAGGAGCCAGCAAAGAAATTAAAACACAGCACAGACAGTTTGTACTGGATGCCAGAACAGACGGGTAGCCAGTGTAGAAAACGAAGGAGAGGAGTGACATGGTCCCGTTTCCTTGCTCTAAGCACCAGACGCGCAGCGGAGTTCTGTACTTTCTGGAGTCTCTCAATGAGGGATGAGGGATGAGGGGCAGCCTGCCAGCAAGGAGTTGCAGTAGTCAAGTCGAGAAAGAACAAACGCACAGACAAGAGTGTTGGTAGCGCGTGTAGAGAGAAAATGACGGATGGCACTGATCTTACGGAGCTCATAATAGGCAGACTGACAGACAGATGCTACATGTCTATCGAGTGTCATGTCATCAGTGACAATAAATCCCAGATTCCTAACGGATGACGTGAAGGTGATGTTGCTGTCGCCCACCTTGATGTGATTGGACAGACTGACGAGTGAAGGTTGATGTCTTCTTCTATGGCACAAGAGGGCTTCCGTTTTATCATCGTTTAGTTTAAGCTTGTTTTTTAGCATCCAGCCCTTGACATCGCTGATACAAGCTTCTAGAGAGCTAATAGCAGAGTAAGACTCAGCCGGCGGAGTGGAACAGTAAAGCTGCGTGTCATCAGCATAGGACTGATGAGAAACCTGGTGAGACTGAATGCACGATGAAAGGGGCTTAGTATACAGGATGAACAGGACTGGGCCAAGTACTGAGCCTTGGGGAACACCGCAGAAAAGTGAAGCAGGGCGAGAAGTCTGACCATCAACTGACACTGTCTGGGTCCTATCAGTGAGATAGGAGTTGAACCATGAGAGGGCAGGTCCAGAAATCCCGTAGAGGGTGTGGAGTCTGTGAAGAAGCAGAGAGTGGTCTATAGTGTCAAATGCAGCAGACAGGTCCAGTAGGGTTAATGGAGAGACATCACCACTGTCAAGAGCAGATAATATATCTGTTGTTACTTTAATAAGAGTGGTCTCGGTGCTGTGGAAAGGTCTATACGCCGACTGAGCTTGTGGGATAAGATGGTGGTCTTGTAAGTAGGCCCAGAGCTGTGTCAAAACTATTTTCTCTATGATCTTAGAGAGAAAAGACAAGTTGGAGACTGGGCGGTAGTTGTTTAGCACATTGACATCAAGCGTGGATTTCTTTAGAAGTGGCCTCACCACCGCATTTTTGAACAAAGATGGGAAAACACCTGACGACAGGCTGACATTTACAATATTTGTGATGGCAGGAAGTAGAGTATCTAGGCACTCGAGCAGAAGGCTCGTGGGCATCGGATCTAACTCGCAAGTTGTTGGTTTAGCTTTTAGAATAACCGCTTTCACATCGGTCTCAGAGACTGGTAGGAACTTGGTCATGGAACATCCTGGGAGGACATCACAGGAGATGCTGTCAAGCGCCGACACAGAGTCTAAAGATGATCGAATGTCCAATATCTTGTTGGTGAAATAATCACTAAAAACTTGCGGCAGCAGTGAAGCAGGGTAGGCAGTGGGCAGTGGTGTTGCTGTACGAGATCCAGTCATTTGAGAGCAGATGGCAAAGAGCTTTTTGGAGGAGGTGCAGTTAATTATTTGGCCCTGAAGATATGATGCTTTAGCCGCATAAATACATTTTGCAACGCTGCGCTTTGCGGCATTATAAATTTCTTTGTGGATGGCGAGTCCAGTCTTCCGCCAAACACGTTCAGCTCGCCGGCGCGTGCGCTTCAGGTCACGGAGTTGGACACGGATCAGTGAATACCAAGGCGCACAGTTAGACTGGCGCATCAGACGTCGAGACACTGGGTCACGTGGTCATCAACTACTGTACGCACAACACAGTCAAGTTGCTCTACCCGGTATGACGTCGACAAACACTGTGTACTCGTGTTGGTGTGACGTCGACTCCTGCTGATGTCTTCAGTCGCTGCTAACACTGTTCACAGATGTTTTTTGCAATATTAGGCGTGTGCTGGAGACTGACGTGACGTTTTGTGATATTTTATTTTTAATTTTTATAATAAACCTGAGAGTGGAAACTGCTAGAATACAGAGAATAGACTGAGAACAATGTCTGACAATCTCCCTGGCTTACAAGTGTTAAACAGTTATGTTACCAGTCAAATGACCGATGATGGCATGTTACCTAAGATAAGTAAGTCTGTGTTTGTCACTGTAGCCTTGTCTTTGTTGATGACATGACACGCTGTGACACACTTTACACACACTACACACTTTGCAACTCGCACCTTTGCAGTGTGTTGTGTGGTTAACAGGACAGACGTTGATAACAAGAAACAATATCCAATACAATGTTATCACAATATCCAATACAATGTTATCACGTCAACATTTTTCGTGCGCTCACTGGAAAAGACCCCGCACCTCTCACCTGGATGACGTCACTATACGATAACGGTCAGATGATGTTGAGGCACTGCGGCCGATGCTTCCTACACGTCATCGTTCAGCTGCAGATGAGTGTGTCGATGAAGAAGTGGAGTAGATACTCAGATACTCCTGTCAATAAAGTCCGCTCACCCTCTACACGCGGTGCAACACATTCTGTGCCTCATGCCAACCTTACCTGCACAAACACACACACACACACGTTTGACCACCTTTGCCAAGATGTCACGTGATGTCCTGTGAAATATTTGACCACCTTTACCAAGATGTCACGTGATGTCCTGTGAAATATTTGACCACCTTTACCAAGATGTCACGTGATGTCCTGTGAAATATGTGACCGCCTTTACCAAGATGTCACGTGATGTCCTGTGAAATATGTGACCGCCTTTACCAAGATGTCACGTGATGTCCTGTGAAATATTCGCCCACCTCCCTGAAGTGTTTGCCGTATTTGCCTGACGCCCAGACTCGGCCTCCATTTCCTGACGAGCCTGAGATCTGATGGCGAGATGTCTGTCTTTGTTGTCAGGAGATCCTTTGTTTGCGGATGTTGTGGCAACACGTGACCAAGTGGCGCTACTTCATCAACCTGACGGGTCAGGAGTTCCCCCTCAAGACCAACAAGGAACTGGTTCAAATCCTCACCGCCTTTCACGGCGCCAACGACATCCGCGGAACTCAGCATCCGTCAGTGCAGCAACGACTTCTCTCCAAACTCACCTTTTCTTTCCCTCGCTTTCTCACCTGTATGGTGTGTGTATGTGTGTGTGTATGGTGTGTTTGTGTGTGTGTGTGTATGGTGTGTGTATGTGTGTGTGTGGTGTGTTTGTGTGTGGGTGTGGGGGGTGGTGGTGGTGTGTATAAGTGTTTGTGTATGGTGTGTGTGGCGTGTGCGTGGTTTTTATGTGTGTGATGTGTGTGTGTGATGTGTGTGTGCTCAACACGTATCGGAAGTTCAGTCATGCGTGGTATGTGTAGCTACATCAAGGTGGTGGTCATTAAGCAGGTACTCACGTGATGTTGTTGTTGTCATGAGTTTTGTTTGTTCAGAAGGTTTTCCGGTCGCTGGAAGAAGAAGTTGCCAACGCCCTATAACCTGACCGTCAGTAAAGGCGCTGTGCACATCGTGGCGTCACGTGCTTTTGCGGACTACGCTCTCCACAGCCGCGTGGCACGTGACCTGCTGACGTGGGCTGCACAAGTGCGCTTTCCAGAAGAGATTTTCTTCAGCACCTTGAACCACAATCCACACCTGGGCGTACCTGGCTCCTACACAGGTGACTTCTGAATGGTCAACAAACAAAGCCACACACACGCGCACACGCACACACACACACACACAGATTGTGACTAAATTCCTTATACAGCAGGACTTGGGTGTGTGTTGAAGGAGTGAACAGTTGTCAGTATCGTAGTCCAGGTGACAAGTACAAAACCAGTTGACGGTAAGGAGAGAGAGAGAGAAAGACAAGGCGAGTGACGAGGGTGGAGCAGACATAGTGGAGAATGGCGGAGACACATTTCTGTCATCATTATTTCTTGCTGTCGGTGTCGCATATCAGGAAAGTTCTAGCACTTACAGAAAGCCAGTTGATCTCAGCGCGAGTCATAAGCCAAGGGACAAGGGACGTAATTCATTTTAATCACAAAAACCTCGAGAAATCGCTATTATGTCCCTTGAACATACTCGCACGAGCGAAGACCAGTTTGCTTATTATCACGGCCGTGTAATACAAGTTCGTGATATTATCATGTCAAGAGCAAGGGGTCAGGTGTAGGCGGCAAACAACAACAACAACAACAATGGGGAATATTTGTAGAATATCTTGTATGTAGACATCTCTAACTCTGATCAAAGTGAGCACTGCACCTCGTCAGTTGTAACCCTATATGCTATACATGTATATATATATATATGTGTATGTAACCTTTACCTGTGGTCTCATTTGGGCTGCGTAGGTCCTAACATGTGCAGCATTTGTCCTCCCACCCCTATCCCCACCATTATTTCTCTCATTCTATCCCTCTTGTCTCTTATTTGTCGTGCATGCGTGCGTGCGTGCGGGTAGAATCTCGTGTCCCAACGAGCGAACATGACGATGGGCTGTACGTGTGCAGGTGACATCGCCGACCCCTTCAAGGAAACCTTTCACCGTTTCAAGCTTTGGAACACAACAGGTTTTCCGCACGTGCAGCCGTGCGCGGGCCGCTGGGTGCGCGGCATCTGTCACTTCGGGGTGCACGATGTCACCCGGATGATCCGCTCGCCGCGCCTTTTTGCCAACAAGTTTTCCTACGACCTCCAACCCCTGGCCTACGACTGTGTGGAGGAGTGGTACTGGCGCAAAGTGCAGCTGGAGGACAGCGGGCGGCCCCCGCCACTCAACGTGTCTGTGTATGAACAGTCCGACATCGTCAAGTTCCGCTACCAGGGGCCTGTCCTCATCTGGCAATAAAGTCTGTGTGTGTGTGTGTGTGTGTGTGTGTGTGTGTGTGTGAACAGTCCGACATCGTCAAGTTCCGCTACCAGGGGCCTGTCCTCATCTGGCAATAAAGTCTGTGTGTGTGTGTGTGTGTGTGTGAACAGTCCGACATCGTCAAGTTCCGCTACCAGGGGCCTGTCCTCATCTGGCAATAAAGTCTTTCTGTGTGTGTGTGTGTGTGTGAACAGTCCAACATCGTCAAATTCCGCTACCTGTCCTCATCTGGCAATAAAGTCACTCTGTGTGTGTGTGTCTCTGTGTGTGTGTGTGTGTGTGTGCGCGCGTGTGATCAGATGTTTATCGATTCCACCCTTTAGGACAGGACCCTGAACGCAGTGACATATAGCGACAGGTCGGGTGGGTGTAGGGTTGCACGGGTAGACCACAGACTACACTCTAGGTCTCGTTACAGCTGGTTCAAACCTGTCTGTTGGCTACAGATGTAGTCGTCGACAGACTACAAACTACAGACTACACAGACTACTAAACAGTCGAACCCCTGTCTATAAATTCCCGACATAACAAACAGAAGCTGTAATATCCCACCCGGCCACCCCCGCTATTATAACCGCTATAGGTCCCAACATGAGTAACGGGGACTTGACATTTAAATGTGACAAACGGAATTGCACGAGATTTTGAGTGAGTTGATGTGCACACGTGTACGGGTAGAGGATAGTGTGACTGGGATCTGGAACATTCTGTATGATGTGTATCACAAGATGTAATGAGATGGCCACGTGACCTGCTGTATGTACGCCACCTACTGAGGGTTTGTTGGTGATAAGCTTCACTTTTATTTGACTCAGTAGTTCATGACAAACGACATTTAATTGTTGTTTGCTGTTTGCTGTGTCTGTGTCACCTGACTTCTGTGGTCGCTGTACAGGTGTCCAGTGTCCAAACACTAGTTAGCGAGATGTGACATGAGCGGGTGTACGTGTACTACACCCACACGACATCGGTAGCCCACCCACAACATGAGCAGGAAATGTGGCTGTTGTTGTCGCCAGGTTGGTGTGGAATGAGACACATTCCCATATATGGAGGGTCGACTATATTGCAGCACATGCACTTGTCTCTCTCTCTCCTTTGATTGCAGTTGAGAAAGCGGCCTTGACAGTTGATCTGAAACCACGAATATATCTGCCTCACCTACTTCTATCACAGAACATGTTTGTTTGTTTGAGTTTTACGCCGTACTTCCATCGCAGAACATGTTTGTTTGTTTGTTGAGTTTTACGCCGTACTTCCATCGCAGAACATGTTTGTTTGTTTGTTTGTTGAGTTTGACGCCGTACTTCCATCCCAGAACATGTTTGTTTGTTTGTTTGTTGAGTTTTACGCCGTACTTCCACCCCAGAACATGTTTGTTTGTTTGTTTGTTGAGTTTGACGCCGTACTTCCATCGCAGAAGAAGGAAACCACAGACTGGCTGTGAATGAAGTCTACACCACAGTCTACAGCCCTCAGGACTAGTCTCTTGATACAACAGAACACTGTGACTGCCCACCACAAACACTTGTTGTACAAATACAATCAGTATGAGTTTTGTAAACAGATGTGAGGTGAAACACCCGGTACTCCCACAGACGGGTTGTGCAGTGTAAACACAGTGAAGCCCCTTGTGTTGTAATGGGACACTTGTATATTTACGTGTTTACCAACAGCTGCTGACGAATCGGGTGGCAGGCAGACAATAGGAAAGCGAGTGCAGTGAAGTTAATGAGAGTCTGTTGATCTGTTAGTTTCATTCTACCTTAGTTGGCTCTCACCTTCACAGAGCAAACGACTGGCGGGTCTCCCAAGACCCTGACACAAGGTGTCAACTAACGGTCCTGCATGTCATGCACCAGACTAAGGATCGAGTCTGCCTCAGGTGCTGACGACAAGCTGCCAGGTACAAAAAGTCTCACCTGCAACAGTCGTTTACGATAAGGCGGCAACACAGGCTTACCACCCGTCCTCTACCCGTCCTCTACCCTTATCACACCTGCAACACCTTCATGACTTGCAGAGTGGCCCTCAGCTACCAGCAGCCAACACTCGCCACCACACCCCTTGTTAGCGGCTCTAGTCTGACAAAGTGTAGTGACTGGCACCTCACACGCCACAATATTTACAGACAGTTTGTAAGCAGTCAGCCTGTAAAAGATCCAAGAGTACAGTTCATTAGTGAACAGTGTACAAGAAATTTACTTTCAAAAGGTCGATGTTTGGAAAACGCGACAACTTGCTAAGAAAACGTTTCCGATAAACTCTATGTGTGTGTGTGTGTGTGTGTGTGTTAGAGAGAGAGAGAGCGTGGGTGTGTGTGTGCGAGGTAATAAACGAGTGTCTGGACTACAAATTCTGTGATTACCTAGTCAGGTAAAGTGGGTGACAGCTATCCACCCCTCGTCTTGTTTAGCACAACCTCTGTGCACCCCGCAAGAGAAACGATCTGTGTGAACACTTCTCAAAGACGAGGGTGTTGCGTGCTGTTCATTGTCTTGAGACACAGACAGGGCCAAGTGTATTCTTAGCTACAGACACAAAGACGACGATTGTTGTTGTTGTTGTTGTTGTTGTTAATGTTTCTGTGGACAAGTGCGGTTTCATAACCAAGTGCTGTCTTGTTTGTGTGTTGTGTGAAGTGTGTCTCGGTATCTGTAGTGGCGGTGATGTTGATGACAGTTGGATGGTTTAAAACCAACACAACCATCAGGTTGACAGTTTGACACTGAAGTGTTGACATCCTACACTGACCTACAGTCTACAGGCGGTACAGTGTTGGCTCATCAAGACCAAGCAATATGCTGTACACCGAGCCACCTTGGTACAGTGGACTCCAAACAAAAACAACTAGTCCATAGTCAACATGTCGCCCTGATAGTCCTTGTTAGGATTTCTCTCGGCAGTAAGGACTGGTCACACCTTAGTCTAAGCTCATCAGCATATTCATCCCACATTGAGGACAGCTACATTACCCAAGACATCGTCTTATTGTATCAAAATATCTCGTCCTCAAACCCTTCTCTTTTTTTAAAGGACAGCTAAACCCCACCCTCCACCTGAAAGGTTAGCAATGCGTCTCTCACCCAATCTGTGGGCTGCTGTTATCTACTAGTGTGTGACTACTAGTGTGACAGGGAGTGTGTCCGTCATCTCATCTTGTTTGTGGCCGCACAGAAGGGGGCGGGGACAGAGGGGCCACCCACCAGACAAACCATTTTCTGGGCTCCTGGAGTATCGACCACCTCGTCTTGCACTCGTCACCGCTCTAGCAACCCCTTCTCTACCTCCTAACCCTCCCCCCTCACCAGCTGGTGTCTGATACAAGTGCTGAATATTAACAGGAGAAAGGTTCGCGTGCTAAGGTCTCTCACACTGGTGATTACTCCAGAACATTCCTTTCAAGTGACTGCACGGTGCCTGTCACCTGCAATACTGGGCCACAGTCTCACCCGCCACAGTTGTGAAAACGCCGTTGTTCATGTTCAGCCTGAAGATGTTGTTGGTGTTGTTGAGTGAGTTTTGACATTAACAAAACCACATGGACAACAGCGAGACATCAGAGACTTGTAGCCAGTAGACTGGCCCACCAGAAGTGTTCTGTGATACTGTGTACGATTATTGACAAAGCTACATTGCCATGTTTCCATAAAATCTTGTGAACTATCAGTGTTTTCACTGTCAGCTAAGTGCGTCTCTTTGTTCGGAGGTTTCGTCAAGACACGCAACATCACAGGCGGAAGATGGAGAGATCAGAAGGAAGGACAGCAGACGCCAACCATTTAATATCAGGGGAGACCATTCACTCCTCACATCTTCCCGGAGGTTCTGCGCTCTTTCAGGAAGTTATGGCTGAATTAAATCCTCCCCCCACAACCTACCTCGCCCTCGGTGAGCCCCATACTTACAAGGAGAAAGAATTCAGTCGGGACAAAGCACGTGGACGTGGCTCTGTACCAAGCGGACTCGGAGGATTCCCGTAAGGTCCATGACAAGTCCAAAGACCAGCAGATTCTGCATGGACTGTGTCACTGCTACATCGTGGAGAGAGGGGAAGTGAGGGGGCTAGCTGACTACCGCTGTACTCACCACCATCCCAAGCAGACCTCCCCCGTCTGCTCACCTCGCGCACAACGTAAGACATCGACTGCCGCCTCGCCAGATGGCGCCCTGTGGCTACAACCAATGCGCGAGGCTGCAAACATCGGGCAGCGCCGCCTCAGCAACAGCAGACAGCACAGCACAGCACACACCACACTGCACCACACCACACCACACTGCACCACACCACACTACACCACACCACACTGCACCACACCACACTGCACCACACCACACTCCACCACACGCGCACCTTCTGCCCGACGACTTTCGCGGTCGAGCGCTCAGCGACACGTCTGCGCTCAAGCGTCCGGGCAACAGCACGTCAGGTTCCGGTCCTGCGCAGTCGCAGTCTTCTAGTTCCGGTCCCCATCATCGACGCCATTCCGCCTGGAGTCGCAGCTCAGTTGACATCGTGACTTCCGGTCAGGTGACCCCTCGGAGGTCGTTGTCCTTCAGGCACGTGGGATCCGATCGTTCATCCAAAGCATCAGGCGGGCCGTCGGCAAGGTCAGAGTCTTGTGTACCTGTAACACCTGATGACGTCGTGCAGGCCACAGCGCAACCCTCCGCAGCAGAGGAGGAAGAGGAACTCTCCAGACTCACCGCGGTCTGTCGCAGAAAGTTGTCTTCCCATGCCGTTCCGTCAGAAGAGCTGCACTACCTCTACGACCAGTTTTTGTCGCACACCTCACCTGCCGCGAGACGCACGGAGATGACGCACGTGGACTGACGTCACACTCTCGTGAAGAAGCTGCGCCTCGTGTGTTGTTAGGCGGATGTCGGGTACCTTCCTCCTGAGGCAGATGAGAAGCTGTTCACTTGTTCTTCACCAGAGTTGTCTGCCTTCCTCAGACGTTTGGTGACTTTCCCGTGATAGTAACAACGGTTCTGTTGTATCCTGCATGGTGTGTCAGTCATGACACTAGGTAACATTACTGTGACAGTACCTACATGTCTGTTGTCAGTCATGACACTAGGTAACATTACTGTGACAGTACCTACATGTCTGTTGTCAGTCATGACACTAGGTAACATTACTGTGACATTACCTACATGTCTGTTGTCAGTCATGACACTAGGTAACATTACTGTGACAGTACCTACATGTCTGTTGTCAGTCATGACACTAGGTAACATTACTGTGACATTACCTACATGTCTGTTGTCAGTCATGACACTAGGTAACATTACTGTGACAGTACCTACATGTCTGTTGTCAGTCATGACACTAGGTAACATTACTGTGACAGTACATACATGTCTGTTGTCAGTCATGACACTAGGTAACATTACTGTGATATTACCTACATGTCTGTTGTCAGTCATGACACTAGGTAACATTACTGTGACATTACCTACATGTCTGTTGTCAGTCATGACACTAGGTAACATTACTGTGACAGTACATACATGTCTGTTGTCAGTCATGACACTAGGTAACATTACTGTGACATTACCTACATGTCTGTTGTCAGTCATGACACTAGGTAACATTACTGTGACAGTACCTACATGTCTGTTGTCAGTCATGACACTAGGTAACATTACTGTGACAGTACATACATGTCTGTTGTCAGTCATGACACTAGGTAACATTACTGTGACATTACCTACATGTCTGTTGTCAGTCATGACACTAGGTAACATTACTGTGACAGTACATACATGTCTGTTGTCAGTCATGACACTAGGTAACATTACTGTGACAGTACATACATGTCTGTTGTCAGTCATGACACTAGGTAACATTACTGTGACAGTACATACATGTCTGTTGTCAGTCATGACACTAGGTAACATTACTGTGACATTACCTACATGTCTGTTGTCAGTCATGACACTAGGTAACATTACTGTGACAGTACATACATGTCTGTTGTCAGTCATGACACTAGGTAACATTACTGTGACAGTACATACATGTCTGTTGTCAGTCATGACACTAGGTAACATTACTGTGACAGTACATACATGTCTGTTGTCAGTCATGACACTAGGTAACATTACTGTGACAGTACATACATGTATGTTGCCATCCTACTCTCGTGTACAGGGTACATGGCGGACTTTGTGGCATCCTATTCTCATGTACAGGGTACATGGCGGGGTGGCGGGAGGCATGGGGGTGGGGGTAAGTGCGCTAACTTTGGCCTTTGTGAGAAGCAATCACATAGTATGGGGTCCCCACCCCCATGATTCTTTATCCTCCCCGATTCTACTGTGGAAATACAGGCGACGAAGCAAGAGGCCTGACGACAGGGCCAGGGCAGGCTAGACTAGACTAGACCAGGCTAGACTATACCAGACTAGACTAAAGAGGTTTGCTGTCTTACCTGAGCAGATCTCACTTTCTTGTGCAGGTGTTGTGCTGGTATTTATAGAAACTAATAAAGAGATTTGTGTGATCTACTGCTGTATGTATTCTTTACAGTCTTGTCTACTGATGGCTGTTCTTTTAAGGGACGTAGCGGCTCTCTGTATAACACCCCAGGCGACTGATCGAGTGGCTACCGAGGGGCTGGAAACAAACAAGAGAAAAGCTGTGAGTCATGAGCCATGAGCCATGGTGTCGGTCACGTGATGGCGAAGTGAAGATCACGGCACTCGGTGTCTCCACTTGATGACACAGGCATCCACACATCTACATGCTCTTTCATTCCACACCAAGATTAATCTGCTTCTGAACGCCCTGTCTACTTTCAATACACACACACACACACACACTAAACTTGTGAAAAACGACAAGAAGTCTCTTAAACATAGAAATGGCTTGTGCTTTACACATGATTATATTTCCCGGTATACGTACTCTGAACAGCAAGATAGTTTATATATATATACATACACACACAGTGTATGCCATCACACACACACACACACACACGTTACATCCTACTTCTGCCGACAGAGAACATGGATTCTTCATCATGATCCAAACTCTTTGTTAATTCGTCTTCAAACAGAAATCAGTCCTGCGGCTACTTGCTCAACAAATAATTGTGTCCTTCGTTATGAACTTTTGTACTAACCCCCCATCCCCCACCCCCAACTTGTCCGTCCCTTGTTGGTGAAGTGCTGCCATGTGGGGGAAGCTCGATAATCGTGTTGGAGGACTGGCAGTTTCGAAAATCAGGACAAAGAATGTTTACGATTGATAAGGGAATTGAATCCAACACACGATCACCTGCACAGGCTGCAACTATAGCCTTGTAAACACCTCAAGGTCAAGGACAGCTGATCTCGCCAAACGGTTTGAGATAATGTAACCACGGACTTGTGCTACAAACCCGTGATGTCATTGATTTAGAGTGGCTCAGTCAAACTAGCTACCTGCATTGGCTGCGTGGTGTACTGAAGACCTCACAACCCCAGTCGTGTTTAACACCAACTTCCAGGTCATCTTGTCATCACTGAGTAGTAGTGTACTCGGTGTACAATTGTGCAAAACAAACAAACAAAAACAAACAAAGAAACAAACAAAATAGTGATATAGACCCTTTCTGCTTTTCAGCGTTAAAGCGCGGTATGGGTCGCGAGTGTTTGTATGAGTCTACATTCATGTGACACACCATTCCCATTTCGTTATTAGCTCCGTTTTGTGGATCAATTAAATCGTTGCCAGACATTAAATGTGTGCGTCCGCATACAAGTTGACATTATTTTTAAGGTGTCTACTATTTATTTCCATGTAATAAATCAAACCACTCCTTTTGTATCTTAGAACTAGTCTATTATTTGATGTTTATTTGCTTATGCATGTGCACTGCCCATTGATTGTATGAGCTGATGGGATGGAACGAGACGTTTGAGTATTTTTGTTCTCTCCGTTAAAGATATGTATCCCATGGTGACACTGTAAATAGCGTCTGTTGTGAATACAGCCGTCAAGAACAGTACCACAGACTTAGAAGTCTGTGAACGACTGCTTTTCTACTTTCGATCTTGTCGGAGCCTGGCCGAGTTCTTTCCCCTTCTATTTTGGAAACGTAAAGAGTTCCGCCCCTTGGAAAATGGCGGGCGGGTCGTTGATGAGAAACGTAAAGAGAAAATCTAACGCGATGAACAGTCTGCTGCGCTTATTCAAATCACTTTGCACCGAGGATATAGCAGTCAAAACGCTTAGACTTTCTCAAGCACATACAATCAGCCATCCAGCTTACAAAGTCTGTTGCTGCTGTGGTGCAAGTAGGTTTCCAGTGTCGGCGTCACTTCCAGGCGTCACCTCCATCAAGACTAACGACACTGTAACGTTAAGCCAGCAGGTTGAACGGACTTTGCTTTATCGTTCCTTATCACAGCCTTTCCAGATCCTGCACAACGACAGCCAGAAAATTGAAAAAACATGTATTCACGGCCTTGGAAACACTATTGATTTAACTTACACGCCAAGAACATTAGGCCTATATAATGATTTACATTTAGGAAATTTGTTTTCATCAGGAAAAAAACGTTTGCACAGCTTTGCTCTGCCACATAGATCCATTCCACAATTTGGTTGCACAAGGAGCTATTCCAGAAAGCACAGGTTTGTTTCCAAAGGGCACGCTACAAGATGGGCATGAGTGGGTGGGAGGAGTATATTCACGGGCTGTGAAGGTAGTTCAAACAGTTGTTTCTGTTTCATCGTAAGCAACGCAGACGCAGACTGTGTGCAGTTAGCATTATCTGTACGCCTTTTTCAATTTATATAAACTTTCTAATAATATTCTAATTTGTTAATGATTTTGTTGCTACAGTACAGTTATTCATTAAAGCTTTTCCAACTCCTCCCCCCACCCACCGGTAACCTCATGGAAACCACAGGACGCATCACTGAAATTTTTTGTGTAGCAGAAATAAATGCAAATGCATCCACACACAATCTACCCTAATTAGCTTGTTAAGCAGCATTCAAGAGTGTATGAATATATAACTGTAATTTTTTTAATTCTTGTGTGCAAAGAAAATATTAATTTATCAATCTTTAAGATGATGGCTCTGATTATCAGTTAAAGTCATGATGTGATTTTGGTCACTGCCCATTGTTGCAGTAGTGGTCAGAATTAATAAAATTCAAAGGTTCAGCATGTAATATGTGAATGTAACATAATTATATACAGCATTTCTTCGACACTCTACATATAAATCATGTTATAGAGTTGTAGATATTATCTCTGTCTTGTTTGACTGATGCAATGTAAATTACATATAATAGTTGTGATAATTTAGGAACAACCATGAAGAAACAAAGATGCAAGTGCGTGGGGGTGCAGTGTACCTGCCCAATCCATTAACCTGGCTATCTGCAATGTGGAACAAGGCTAAGCTGCGTTACAAGTTTGACCCGTACTTCTCAGAGACAGAATTTCTGCAGGGAGCAAAGCAGGTTATGTGGATTATGTGGGCAAAAAATATAGATGAATGCCCTCTCCTTCTGTTCTCTAGATACCTACAAACACCCCCATACACAAAAAGGAGGTCAGATTTGGGACTTGACATTTGTACACAGATACAACTAATTAATGTAAGATTCTTGTTCTCCCAGTGGCTTGAGCCATGGCAGCATAAACATATCCATGGTCAATCCTGACGTCTTTGTTGTTTACCTTTTCTGTGTTTGATGATGTTCTTGAGAATGGAAGTTGGGTATGAGCCAGATTTGGGAAATAGTATCTTGCACTAAGGTTTAACAAAATAATTGGCACCCTAGGTAGATTTTTAAGCAACATAACTTGACCTGACTGTGACTGAGCAAACATGTTTAGGTAGTGTTATACACCTATGAGAAATTCCAGAAAAACAAATCAAACAGCAGGTACATGCACCAGTTTTTATGCAAGCTACAAGGGTTTTTCCAACAGGAAATCCTAAACTAATATTTATTTTCCAGCTTATTTACTTATCAACCTTCAAATCTACAAGTAAATGTTCACAATTTCTGATATTTAAAATGTTATACTTAGGTGCTGTTACATATACCAAACAGAACAGCAAATACATGGACATGTAATCTGACTTGCTTGGAAGTTATTTGTTTTACTATTGTTGTAATATAATGCAACTTAGTTGGGTTTTACTGCAGCTGTAACAGAAACTTGTTTGTATTTAGGTTGTGACTTGATTTTGTTATTGTACAGGCCATCAGCTATGTGATGAGCCAGGTGTGCAGGGGAAAGTTTGAGCTACTGAATGATATTGTCACTCAAGAGGTCAGTGAATGTCCATGTAGATCTATCCTCATCCAACTAGATCATAAAGATGGATGTTAAATGTGAATTGTCTAGCACATAACGCTGAATGTTTGTACACATGTATCATTGTCATTCTGTATCCAGTTAAAACATAATTGCTGCCTTGTGCCTTCTGGTGATGCCTCGTGTGTTCATGCAACTTACCTCCTGCTTTTTCATTTTACTGTAGGCCTTTCTTATATTTAATGTTTCCCGCATGCCTTTTTCATATTTGATGCTTACTGGTCACCTTTCTTCTATTCAGTGCCTCAGTTCACTGCTTGCCTTCCTCCTTTAGATGCCTCAGTTTATGAACATGATGCAAAGAGATTCAGCAGTAAATTTTGACTGCATTTAGCATGATAAGAACAGCAGAACAAAGAAACTCCGTCAGACAAATGATTGATCTTTAGGTTTGAGGATGAAGAAACCAATATGTTTGACCACATCTACAGTGTTATTGTCCATTCATTCCAGGCAATAGCACTACTTCGAGATCAACTTTATTCCTTCTCTGAGACTGAAAAAGAGGCTCTGAACTTGACACCTGGTGACATGGTTCTCCTGAAAATTCGGGACGTGCATTTGCACATTGAGGAGGGTTAGTCTTACTAGTCTTTGTCCCATTGTGTTACTGTTTGCCTTTTCCCCACATACCTAATATCATAAATTGTACATCTTGCTTGACTTACCTTATGTCATAGACTGTACATCTTGCTGAACATACCTAATTTCTTCTTTAACTGTAGTAGTTGCGTATTTCATCAAGTGTTTGTTTTGTAGCACCTTTGTGCCACCTTCCTGCAACTGAATCCTTCAAATCTGCACTGAAAACGCACCTCTTCCTTGAGCATTACTCCTAACACAGTCCACACAATGCTCGTCCTTCTTACCCTCCCCCTTCCCTCTTGCTACTTGTCTCCCCATCTTTCTCTGCAGAATCACTATATTCTCTGTTCCTGTTACTTGATGCCTTTTTGTGTTTTCTATCTTTGTTTTCTGTTTGTCGTCAGTACTGTTGTTTATTCTTCCGTCCCTCGTGTTCTATCCATGTAGTCCATGTCTCTTCCCCGTGTTAAGCGGTAAGAGCATGCTCTCTATGAGTGTGAGTATGCGCTATACAAATCTTCATTATTATTATTATTATTATTGTAGGTGTGGTGTTGGCCTTTGTGGACACATTTTGCGTTGGTCTGAAGATGGTAGAGGACACCCCCTACCTGGTCAATCTGGACATTAGGTGAGATGAAGAGTTCACGGTGTATCTGCATACCTGAGTGCTAGTTGCATTTTTGTGTCATGTTCTTTGTTATACATGATAATGTTAGAGTTGGTCAATCATTTACTTCTAGTATCCAAGTTTTAGTTGTTTATTTGCTCTGTGTTTATCCCTACCCCCACGACTGGTACTTGTCGCACGAGTTATAGGATGACATGACATGTTTATCTGCTCATCCTGTTAAATGATTGGCCTTGTGTGTGCATGTGAGGGAAGATTTATTACAATAATAATTTTCACAATATTGACCAATTTCTCATCAGCTTAGTCAAAACTTTAATTTTTTTCACTGTATGTAGTTGTATGTATCCGAGATACAGATGTGCAGCAACAAATTTCCAACAAGTTAAATTGTTATTTTCAGATTCAAGAGAGACTACTCTACTGAGCCTCCTAGAGACTGGGTTGTGGCTGGATTGAGTTGTATGCATGTGGATAACTTGGCAGATTAAGTTGCGTGCATGTGTATAATGCAATAGTTTGACATGAACACATAACGAGAACCGGCTGGAAGAGTTGTATGCATGCTGACGACATTTCACCATACCTTGGGTGACTGAGTTGCATATATGGTGATACCAGACTGAATCACTAGAGTGAATCAAATTCATGATGATGGCAGACTGGCACATTGTAACAGGTGGTAGATGAATTGATAGGATGCCTCACAGTTCTGTTACAAACATTAATGGGTCAAACTTGGCTAAATTGCCTGATATCAGTTGGAACTGTGTCTATCGTTGAAAATTTCTTGAAAGAAGTTTGCAGTATGTCAGTGAAATGATTGATAATGCTGTTTTATTATGATAGAACATAAAAAGATGCATTCATGCATGCAATTAACATTTTGTCACAGGTGTCAAACATAATCACCATCACTAAATAATTCTCTCAAACCATGGTTAAAAAACATGAATATGATCTACCGTCAGGAAAAGAGACTGTGGGATGCAGCATTTCCACTGGTTGCCTCTCTTTCCTCTTCTTGTGCACTGTTATCCTTTAGGTTGTCAACGGTTTTCTTATTTATTCGTTTCACCAGTTTCCCTGAATCAAGAAGGGCCTGAAAATCATCTCTTGTTTCTTGCAACAATTTGTCTGCTTTCATTGGAGGATACTTTCTCACTGTTGATTTCTTTTTCCACAAATTTGTTTTTCCAGAACAGTCTAAGTCATTACAGAGTGGGCTGTTGTTCAGAAGATGAAAGATGTCACCTGAGCTGCTTGTTCCCCCAGATGTGTTTGTTGTGTTGTGTGACTGAACAGCTGCTGTCCACTCTACCTGCAGGCTTTCTCCTATCATTTGCACGAGCTACCTTTGAAGGCGGGGGCTTTCTGATGTTCTTGGTTTCCACATCAGAGTCACAGAAAATGTCGTCCAGCAAGGAAGATGATGTGTTGCACTTAATGGCTGTCATTGCCAGACTTTTCATCTGGTCTTCTCTATCCACACTGATGGGTGTATGATCATGTCTATCACAGGAAATTCTTGGCTTTATGCCAGCGTGTCCTGAGTCTGTGCAGCTGCTGCTGCTAGATTTCTCACCTATTTCATCGAGAAGTCTCTCCATGTCTTCTTTTTCTAAAGAAAATGACATACTGTCCTCCACAACTCTCTTGCCTGCAGCCACCACCTTGTGTTTTACCCAACGTCTTCTTTCTGCTTCGACATTTGTGTTTTCTCCAGGACATGCTTGAGGTAACCTTGCTTCCTGAAGCCCTGACACTTACAGGCATGACTGCAGTACCTAACTGCAGGTCAGAGTTGCTGATGGTGTGAGCAGCTTGCTTCTTTGGAGACTGCGAGTCTTCTGCATCCTCATGATGTTCTCCAAGTTCTCCAGCCACAAGCTTCTTTAATTGTCTCTTCCTTGATGTAATCAAATGGCTTGCTTGACCTACAAAAAAAAAGGAGTGTTGGAGTATGGGTGTATGCTCAATGAAAGAGCTTCTAAAGGCAGGCAAACTCTAGGGATGGAGGTAGAAATGTTTAATATGAAAGCCTGCTGACTACTAGCAGTTCTCTAACACCCTCAAAGCCTTGACAGTAAGCCTCCATGGTGTTTGCAACATGTTATGTCCATCAGTCACCATGAAATTTTTGTCATCTAAAAGACCAGGCAGTCGACAAATTATGACATCATCTAACAGCAGGGAATCCTTTCACTGTGCATCGGGAAAGTGTAATGAATTGAAGGATGATACAGGAGGCCAGTAAATTTTTGTTATAACATGGAGAAAATATGCGTGACACACTTCTAGCAAGCTAGCCAACAGAATGAAGGGTGCCTTGATGAAATAAGAATGGAAAGAGACAGACCTAGCAACAGACAGAATGCGACAGCTGGGGGTGGAGACTACAAGAAAGCAAGTAACCCATGACCAAAGTCAGTCAAAAGATGGGGTGACAGCACAAAATGGGATGGGTACTGAAATACAGCAAGCAGGCAGCAGATATACTTTAAGATGGGGTGTTTTTACAAATAAGTAAAAAGAGCAAAGAGCAGGTAGTGACAACTAGACCGAGAAGAATAGCCAGGACATACAGGATTGACTGGGCAACAGTCACGACTATCCACAACGTGAAGAAAAACACCCGACAGGAATACCCAGGAGAGGACGCTATTATTAGACAGGATTAGCCATGACAGCCTGTGGCACAGAATGGGTGACAGGAATGACCATGACGGACAGGATTAGCCATCAGATTTGGGGAAGGATGAGAGGCAAGAATACCCAGGAGAGGGGTGGCCATTGTAGATAGAATTAGCATTGACGGATTGTAGGGCAGGATGGGTGACAGGAAGCAAGAGGCAGCCTTATACCTTTGCCATTTCTGGGCAAACTTCCTACCTTTCTTCTGTCCTGTCTCATTGGCCTTCTGCTGACCCACAATTACAGGAGCCTTTGAGGTATTGGTGAATATGTCCTTCAGCACTGGGTTCAAAGCATCTCCATGCTGCTTGAGCAGCAAGTTTTGCAACATGCTCGAGCGGTCCTGGGGAGAAGCTGAGAGCACCTGCTCTGCTAGAGTTATGTCACTGGTGACATTCAGCATGTCTCGTAGTTGTGCCCAGTGCCTCCTGTTGATGAAAATAAAGATAATGCAAACCAAGATAGTGTTCAGCCAAGATAATTATAAATTGAACACAAAGCATTCTCTATGATTTCTATCAAGATCCATTCAGAGCAGGAGAAAATACTTTTTAAATCTGCAATATTTATAAAGACTATTCTCTTCTCCTAAGTAATGCATTGTAATTGAAATTTTAGAACAATTTTCAAAATTAGAAGACTGGACAAAATCAGTACTGATGACTAAAGTGAAATAAAATGAGATTCTTAAAATCATTAAGTGAAAGATCACTTCTTTTACAAGAGTAGAAGAAATAAATGGCTCTCCCTCTACTGTTATAACCTTCTCACCGTCTCCATGCAGGTGGTGTCTGGCCAATCAGAATATGGAAACTCCCGAAACTTAGAGTTCTGGGTGAGTTGAGGTCCCTTGCTGGAGTTCTCCCCCCTGTGTGCTGATTGTCCCTTTTCCTTTGCACTGGCGTCCTCTTGGACTGCTGTGTCGGGTCCTCCATGCTTTCTAAACTCTGCTGCTGAAGATAACAACCCAGTGTTGAATCTCACTACTGCTGCATAAAAGTCTTTTTGATAGCTGAAATACTTGCAGTTTAAACCACGTCTGAACAGGCTCATGGTTTAGGGTTGGGGTTGAACACTTTAAATCAATGACAGATTTATTACACTAGCATAAAGACTTTATTGTCACGAGAGAATTTTATTAAGGACTATCTATCCTGCCAAATTAAAACTCCACAGCTTTCCAAAAAGATAAGTGTTAATACTTCATTTACTAAGAAGCATTTAACATTGACACATACAACAATAGATATCATTGCGCACAGTCAGTTCCTGCAAACTCACACACCCAAATAATCTGTCTCTCTCTCATTCATAAACACACCCAAACAATCTCATTCATACACACACCCCCACAATCTCTCATTCATATACACACCCCCACAATCTGTCTCTCTCATTCATAAACACACCCAAACAATCTCATTCATACACACCCACAATCTCTCATTCATATACACACACACACCCACAATCTCTCTTTCATTCATAAACACACACCCAAACAATCTTTCTCATACACACACACATCCCCAAATAATCTGTCTCTCTCTGTCATATACACACCCACAATCTCTCTCTCTCATTCATAAACACACCCAAACAATCTCTCTCATTCATACACACCCACAATCTCTCTCATTCATACACACACCCCCACAATCTCTCTCTCTCATTCACAAAACACACCCAAACAATCTCTCTCTCTCATTCATACACACACCCACAATCTCTCTCTCATTCATACACACACACCCACAATCTCTCTCTCTCTCATTCACAAAACACACCCAAACAATCTCTCTCATTCATACACACACACCCACAATATCTTTCTCTCATTCACAAAACACACCTAAACAATCATACACACACCCAAACAATCTCTCTCTCATTCACACACACACACCCACAATCTCTCATTCATACACATACAATCTCTCTCTCATTCATACACACCCAAACAATCTCTCTCATTCATACACACACACAGAATCTCTCTCTCTCTCTCATTCATACACACACACACAAAATCACAATCTCTCATTCATGCAGTGGCGTAGGAACCGGGGGGGGGGGGGCAAGCGGGGCAGCCGCCCCCACAAAATAGATGCTGGGAAGGCAAGAATGTGAACGTCGTTCATTGTCAGCATGGAGCTTGCCCCCCCAAAGCCGAGCATCTTCCTACGCCACTGTCATGCACACACCCAAACAATGTCTCTCATTCATACATACACCCAAACAATGTCTCTCATTCATACACCACACACAATCTCTCTCTCTCTCATTCATACACACACACAAGCACTATTATTTACACAGAAATCTGATGTGTGGGACAATCTCTCACTCATACACATACATAAGTGCTGAAGTCTCATGTAGGTAGAGAAAAAACCAACTTGAGCAGAGCAAGATGGTGGGATGATGGGAGGAATGATTGGTGTTTATGCCAAGCCAGAAACTAGGGCTATCATGGCAAGACATCCAACCCTGTAAACAGATGCCATTGAGGATTTAGATGGGACTGGCCTTCTTGGTCAAGTGTCACAAGCTCCAGCAGGTAAGCACCAGCAAGGTTGTCAACAACAAGGATTTCCTACCAACTGTAGCAGGTGTCTCTACATGAAGTACTCACCTGCGAAAGGGGGTCGCACAACAATGCTGGTGCCTGTTTGTTGATATGCAGATCGAAGACATCTTGCATGGCACATCGAGACATGTGGTCTTCGACGCGGCTGGAACCAACTATATGTGGGTTGTCATGCACATGGACCACGTTGCAGTTCTCTGAGATTATCAAGTCACAGAGCAAGGGCAGCAGGTCATAATAAGGTTGGGATGTTAGACACTAATGTCACCATGTCACATGTTCAGGTATGTACATCAAATATTCAGTCTGTGGGAATTATTACGGCTCTCCCATATGAGAGGGCAGTACAGATATCACTCATGCAGACAAGAAAGAGGAATCCTCTTGAAGCTAACATAAGAAATATGATGTCCTCGCCATATGTTTCAAAGATATTTTTCATGCAGAGAGGAGCTGAATACTCTTAGAAGGGTATGTTTCATGTTGCCCTGTCCAAAGTCATTTGTCCAGGAACATAACGTATCATGACCTGCACAGCTAACAAGGCAAATGTTTTGTTGTTGAAAGAAAGTGAACATGTCCAGAGTTAGTGTAGTGTAGTTTCCTATGTCTATGACACAAATGAATCGACATTTTTATTCAAAGTTTTGGTGTCTCGTGCTCTATGAAGAACTTAACCCTCTTAGAACAGCTAAAAATTGTAAAATTTCAATGATTGGCTTTTGACTGAAGATTGTAAAGACAACAGTGGGTGAAGTTTATTTTTTATCATTGCTGCTCTGAGATAAACATTAAAGATAGAAACCTATACATTTTTGGAAAAGACAAAAATTGAACTTTGCAATAAAAAGTAATGAAAATCGCTTTACCCGTGCTACCCGGCTAAGCCTTAAATGTGGCGCACCGCCCTATAGTGGTTAAGTACAGCGCAATGAAAACAGCTCAACTTAAAGATTACAAACCCCCAAAAGTGGGTCAGGATCATCACATGACTGTCATATAACAAGAAGAAACATACAACTGCTATGCAATACATGTAACAACAAGAAACAAACGACCGTCACATGTGCAACAAGAAACTTTTGACTGCCATACAATACACGCCAATTTGCTTGAACTCCTGTACCAAATGACAGGAAAAGTAAAATCAGAAATATATTATTGCTGTAAATGGAAATTATGTTAGCTTCATTCCTGCACTAAGGAGGACAGTGGTGCAGAAGGGAGTTCAGCTTACCAAATACTGAGGACATGGAGGAGAAGGAAGGTGTGGTCAGCTGATCCTCACTTCCTGACATTCTTCCTTTCATGTCCTGCAAGTCTGGATTGGTCATCTTGACGTTATCTCTCATGGTAACATCCTTCTTCTGTGTTTTTTCCAAGGAATTCACAACCTCCTCCTGGAGAGAATTACAACCAATGCTTGCCTTACAGTTCTTAGAAGACGTTTTTGTCTCTGAGACGCCCGTGCAACAAGGTTTGTGTTTCTGTTCGAAGAAAGTTCTTCTTCCCCCATCAGACTTTCCTGCCTTATGTTTACTGGACTCATGACAGGTTGAGACAACTTTCTTTCCTTTGGAACAGCAATTGTGTGACTCAGACACTGGTTGTAGGCCCTTGTATGGAGAAGCAATGGGCATATCATCCTCTGTATCAGAACCTGAAACATAAACAGAAAATCTTAAACATCATACTGAGTGTTGCAGTGAAATCTGATGAAACAGAATGGCTTCTCAAGACCCAACTTTTCTACTGCTTTGACAAAGTGAAGTCAAATTCTTTACCCAAATCAAACATTTCTCTGAAAACGTTGACCGACTCCCCAGTGACAGAGTTACTCTCAAGTTCACCAGTTTCTTCTGAGTTGTCTTGATCAGAGTCTTCTCCCCTCGCTGCCTTTTCCTCTTGCCAGGATGGTATATAGTCAGCCACTTTATGGCCGGCTATGCTTGCCTCCACTCTGGCATTTCTCTGCTCACACAGTGAATGTTTCAAGGTAAACAGAGATGTGATCAATGGATTAAGGCAGATAACAAAAACCCTTAATAAGCAAGAGACACACATGCATGCACACATAAAAGGTTTAGGCAAAAGGTCATCCCCTAGCCTTTTGGTTTTTGAGGAGTGAGGTGTTAGACCACCTCCCCATTCACACACAGATATAAGTACATACACACACGCAAAACTTTTACACATACAAATAAATATGTGCACCTAAGTAAGCTATATAAAACACACAAACACACACAGCCCACCCATGCATACACACAGCATGCACACATTGAGTCACACAGTATGCAGTCTCTCACACACACACACACACAGCCCACGCATGCACACACAGCATGCACACACTGAGTCACACTGTATGCAGTCTCACACACACACAGCCCACCCACCCACACACAGCATACACACACTGAATCACACTGTATGCAGTCTCACACACACACAGCCCACCCACGCATACACACACTGAGCCACACAATTTGCAGTCTCACACACACACAGCCTACCCATGCACACACAGCATACACACACTGAGCCACACTGTATGCAGTCTCACACACACAGCCCACCCACGCATACACACACTGAGCCACACAGTATGCAGTCTCACACACACACAGCCCACCCATGCACACACACAGCATACACACACTGAGTCACACTGTATGCAGTCTCACACACACACAGCCCACCCACATACACACAGCATACACACACTGAGCCACACAGTATGCAGTCTCACACACACACACAGCCCACCCACATACACACAGCATACACACACTGAGCCACACTGTATGCAGTCTCACACACACACAGCCCACCCACCCACACACACACACTGAGCCACACAATTTATAGTCTCACACACACACAGCCCACCCATGCACAGCATACACACACTGAGCCACACTTATGGTCTCACACACACACAGCCCACCCACCCACACACAGCTTATACACACTGAGCCACACTGTATGCAGTCTCACACACACACAGCCCACCCATGCATACACACACTGAGCCACACAATTTGCAGTCTCACACACACAGCCTACCCATGCACACACAGCATACACACACTGAGTCACACTGTATGCAGTCTCACACACACACAGCATACACACACTGAGCCACACTGTATGCAGTCTCACACACACACACAGCCTACCCATGCACACACAGCATACACACACTGAGTCACACTGTATGCAGTCTCACACACACACAGCCCACCCACCCACACACAGCATACACACACTGAGCCACACAGTATGCAGTCTCACACACACACAGCCCACCCACCCACACACAGCATACACACACTGAGTCACACTGTATGCAGTCTCACACACACACAGCCCACCCACGCATACACACACTGAGCCACACAATTTGCAGTCTCACACACACACAACCTACCCATGCACACACAGCATACACACACACTGAGTCACACTGTATGTAGTCTCACACACACACAGCCCACCCACGCATACACACAGCACACACACACTGAGCCACACTGTATGCAGTCTCACACACACATGCAGTGTCACACACACACAGCCCAACCATGCATACACACACTGAGCCACACAGTATGCAGTCTCACACACACACAGCCCACCCACCCACACACAGCATACACACACTGAGTCACACTGTATGCAGTCTCACACACACACAGCCCACCCACCCACACACAGCATACACACACTGAATCACACTGTATGCAGCCTCACACACACACAGCCCACCCATGCATACACACACTGAGCCACACTGTATGCAGTCTCACACACACACAGCCCAACCTACCCACACACAGCTTATACACACTGAGCCACACAGTATGCAGTCTCACACACACACAGCCCACCCACCCACACACAGCATACACACACTGAGTCACACTGTATGCAGTCTCACACACACACAGCCCACCCACCCACCCACAGCATACACACACTGAGTCACACTGTATGCAGTCTCACACACACACAGCCCACCCACCCACACACAGCATACACACACTGAGTCACACTGTATGCAGTCTCACACACACACAGCCTACCCACCCACACACAGCATACACACACTGAGTCACACTGTATGCAGTCTCACACACACACAGCCCACCCACCCACACACAGCATACACACACTGAGTCACACTGTATGCAGTCTCACACACACACAGCCCACCCACCCACACACAGCATACACACACTGAGTCACACTGTATGCAGTCTCACACACACACAGCCCACCCACGCATACACACACTGAGCCACACAATTTGCAGTCTCACACACACACAACCTACCCATGCACACACAGCATACACACACACTGAGTCACACTGTATGTAGTCTCACACACACACAGCCCACCCACGCATACACACAGCACACACACACTGAGCCACACTGTATGCAGTCTCACACACACAGCATACACACACTGAGTCACACTGTATGTAGTCTCACACACACAGCCCACCCACGCATACACACACACACAGCACACACACACTGAGCCACACTGTATGCAGCCCTCACACACACACAGCCTACCCACCCACACACAGCATACACACACTGAGTCACACTGTATGCAGTCCCACACACACACACAGCCCACCCATGCACACACAGCATACACACACTGAGTCACACTGTATGCAGTCCTCACACACACACAGCCCACCCATGCATACACACACTGAGCCACACACCTGCAGTCCTCAACACACACATCAGCCCACCCATGCACACACAGCATACACACACACTGAGTCACACTGTGCATTCTAGTCCACACACACAGCTCAATCCACCATCATCAGCACAATATGGGTAGCAGGTGTGTGAGACTGGATAGTGTGTGTTGTAGTAGGTGGTGAGATCAGATACAGTGTGACTCAGTGTGTGTATGCTGTGTGTGCATGAGTAGGCTGTGTGTGTGTGAGACTGCAAATTGTGTGGCTCAGTGTGTGTATGCAGTCTCACACACACACAGCCCACCCATGCATACACACACTGAGCCACACTGTATGCAGCCTCACACACACACACAGCCCACCCACCCACACACAGCTTATACACACTGAGCCACACTGTATGCAGTCTCACACACACACAGCCCACCCATGCATACACACACTGAGCCACACAATTTGCAGTCTCACACACACAGCCTACCCATGCACACACAGCATACACACACTGAGTCACACTGTATGCAGTCTCACACACACACAGCATACACACACTGAGCCACACTGTATGCAGTCTCACACACACACATAGCCCACCCATGCACACACAGCATACACACACTGAGCCACACTGTATGCAGTCTCACACACACACAGCCCACCCACCCACACACAGCATACACACACTGAGCCACACAGTATGCAGTCTCACACACACAGCCCACCCACCCACACACAGCATACACACACTGAGTCACACTGTATGCAGTCTCACACACACACAGCCCACCCACCCACACACAGCATACACACACTGAGTCACACTGTATGCAGTCTCACACACACACAGCCCACCCACCCACACACAGCATACACACACTGAGTCACACTGTATGCAGTCTCACACACACACAGCCCACCCACGCACACACAGCATACACACACTGAGTCACACTGTATGCAGTCTCACACACACACAGCCCACCCACCCACACACAGCATACACACACTGAGTCACACTGTATGCAGTCTCACACACACACAGCCCACCCACCCAAACACAGCATACACACACTGAGTCACACTGTAAGCAGTCTCACACACACACAGCCCACCCACCCACACACAGCATACACACACTGAGTCACACTGTATGCAGTCTCACACACACACAGCCCAACCATGCATACACACACTGAGCCACACAATTTGCAGTCTCACACACACACAGCCTACCCATGCACACACAGCATACACACACTGAGTCACACTGTATGCAGTCTCACACACACACAGCCCACCCACCCACACACAGCATACACACACTGAATCACACTGTATGCAGTCTCACACACACACAGCCCACCCATGCATACACACACTGAGCCACACTGTATGCAGTCTCACACACACACAGCCCAACCTACCCACACACAGCTTATACACACTGAGCCACACAGTATGCAGTCTCACACACACACAGCCCACCCACCCACACACAGCATACACACACTGAGTCACACTGTATGCAGTCTCACACACACACAGCCCACCCACCCACCCACAGCATACACACACTGAGTCACACTGTATGCAGTCTCACACACACACAGCCCACCCACCCACACACAGCATTCACACACTGAGTCACACTGTATGCAGTCTCACACACACACAGCCCACCCACACACACACAGCATACACACACTGAGCCACACAGTATGCAGTCTCACACACACACAGCCCACCCACCCACACACAGCATACACACACTGAGTCACACTGTATGCAGTCTCACACACACACAGCCCAACCATGCATACACACACTGAGCCACACAATTTGCAGTCTCACACACACACAGCCTACCCATGCACACACAGCATACACACACTGAGTCACACTGTATGCAGTCTCACACACACACAGCTCCACTCCACGATACACACACTGAGTCACACTGTATGCAGTCTCACACACACACAGCCCACCCACACACAGCATACACACACTGAGCCACACAGTATGCAGTCTCACACACACACAGCCCACCCACACACAGCATACACACACTGAGTCACACTGTATGCAGTCTCACACATACACAGCCCACCCACACACAGCATACACACACTGAGTCACACTGTATGCAGTCTCACACGCACACAGCCCACCCACACACAGCATACACACACTGAGTCACACTGTATGCAGTCTCACACACACACAGCCCACCCACACACAGCATACACACACTGAGCCACACAGTATGCAGTCTCACACACACACAGCCCACACACCCACACACAGCATACGCACTAAGTCACACTGTATGCAGTCTCACACACACACAGCCCACCCACACACAGCATACACACACTGAGTCACACTGTATGCAGTCTCACACACACACACAGCCCACCCACATACACACAGCATACACACACTGAGTCACACTGTATGCAGTCTCACACACACACAGCCCACCCACCCACACACAGCATACACACACTGAGTCACACTGTATGCAGTCTCACACACACACAGCCCACCCACGCACACACAGCATACACACACTGAGTCACACTGTATGCAGTCTCACACACACACAGCCTACCCACCCACACACAGCATACACACACTGAGTCACACTGTATGCAGTCTCACACACACACAGCCCACCCACCCACACACAGCATACACACACTGAGTCACACTGTATGCAGTCTCACACACACACAGCCCACCCACGCATACACACACTGAGCCACACAATTTGTAGTCTCACACACACAGCCCTACCCATGCACACACAGCATACACACACACTGAGTCACACTGTATGCAGTCTCACACACACACAGCCCACCCACCCACACACAGCATACACACACTGAGTCACACTGTATGCAGTCTCACACACACACAGCCCACCCACGCATACACACAGTATACACACACTGAGCCACACTGTATGCAGTCTCACACACACACAGCCCACCCACCCACACACAGCATACACACACTGAGTCACACTGTATGCAGAGCATACACACACTGTATGCAGTCTCACACACACACAGCCCACCCACCCACACACAGCATACACACACTGAGTCACACTGTATGCAGTCTCACACACACACAGCCCACCCACCCACACACAGCATACACACACTGAGTCACACTGTATGCAGTCTCACACACACACAGCCCACCCACCCACACACAGCTTACACACACTGAGCCACACAGTATGCAGTCTCACACACACACAGCCCACCCACCCACACACAGCATACACACACTGAGTCACACTGTATGCAGTCTCACACACACACAGCCCACCCACCCACCCACAGCATACACACACTGAGTCACACTGTATGCAGTCTCACACACACACAGCCCACCCACCCACACACAGCATACACACACTGAGTCACACTGTATGCAGTCTCACACACACACAACCCACCCATGCATACACACACTGAGCCACACAGTATGCAGTCTCACACACACACAGCCCACCCACCCACACACAGCATACACACACTGAGTCACACTGTATGCAGTCTCACACACACACAGCCCACCCACCCACACACAGCATACATACACTGAGTCACACTGTATGCAGTCTCACACACACACAGCCCACCCACCCACACACAGCTTATACACACTGAGCCACACAGTATGCAGTCTCACACACACAGCCCACCCACCCACACACAGCTTATACACACAGAGCCACACAGTATGCAGTCTCACACACACACAGCCCACCCACCCACCCACAGCATACACACACTGAGCCACACTGTATGCAGTCTCACACACACACACAGCCCACCCATGCATACACACACTGAGTCACACTGTATGCAGTCTCACACACACACAGCCCACCCACCCACACACAGCATACACACACACTGAGTCACACTGTATGCAGTCTCACACACACACAGCCCACCCACGCATACACACAGCACACACACACTGAGCCACACTGTATGCAGTCTCACACACACACAGCCTACCCACCCACACACAGCATACACACACTGAGTCACACTGTATGCAGTCTCACACACACACAGCCTACCCATGCACACACAGCATACACACACTGAGTCACACTGTATGCAGTCTCACACACACACAGCCCACCCACCCACACACAGCATACACACACTGAGTCACACTGTATGCAGTCTCACACACACACAGCCCACCCATGCATACACACACTGAGCCACACAGTATGCAGTCTCACACACACACAGCCCACCCACCCACACACAGCATACACACACTGAGTCACACTGTATGCAGTCTCACACACACACAGCCCACCCACCCACACACAGCATACATACACTGAGTCACACAGTATGTAGTCACACACACACACACAGCCCACCCACCCACACACACAGCATGTACACACTGAGTCACACAGTATGTAGTCACACACACACACACACACACACAGCCCACCCACCCTCACACACACAGCATGTACACACTGAGTCACACAGTATGTAGTCACACACACACAGCCCACCCACCCACACACACAGCATGTACACACTGAGTCACAGTATGCAGTCTCACACACACACACACACACAACCCACCCATGCACACACACAGCATGTACACATAACTATAGCCAAACACAGAGCATGCACGTGGAAAGATTGTGGAAGTGGTTTTTACATGAAGGATGTCGTGGGTGAGACATAAATCACCAGTTCGTAGCGCAAACATGTTCTTGATGCCGAAGAGCTCGCCTCTGTTTTGCTGGTCTCCCTGGATACCCAGGAAGTAGCGGCGAGCATTCTCAGTTCCTACAGCAACACTGTTTAGTTGCTGAAATCAAAGAAAATCTGAAGAACACTAAGGTTACATGATGTACAGAAAGAAATCCAGGTCAGCTACTAGCCACAAAATCATATCAATGCATTTAATTCTGAATCTGATTATTTGGTGATGCTGTATAAAAACAGTAGCAGAACTGCCTAGGAGATGAGGGTGCTTTCTGTCTAAACAAGCTGTGACTTTCAACATTCTAAAATGCCTGCCTGCCTCTCTCTCTGTCTCTCACTCTTGGTATTACAGTGCTGTTACCATCCTGACACATTTACCTGTTTATACACCTGACGCAGGTAGATGTTCTCCTCTATAGTTCCAGCAGAGATCAGACGGTACACCTCTACATCTCGCCTCTGTCCAATTCTGTATGCCCTGGTATAAAATAACACAGGGTTAGCTGGCTAGTGCCACCAGAAATCACAATACACCCTGGTATAAACTAACACAGGGTTAGCTGTCTAGTACCACCAGAAATCACAATACACCCTGGTATAAGATAACACAGGGTTAGCTTGCTAGTGCCACCAGATATCACATGCCACCTACATCTAGCACTAGTTGCTCTAACAATCAGTGTAACCAAGGACAGTACTGAAGCTGAACTGGTGGCAGTCTACTATGACCAATGCTTTGACTTTCACAAAGTGAGTCAACTGCCTTATTGTGAGTGCTTTGACAGTCAGTATCTGGAACATCAAGGACAGATCTTGAACTAGTTAATAATAACAGTATCCTTGCCATATCTCCTTTGTTTTGTTACCATTCTCTTTTGCCAAAAGTCATTTGACCTCTACTCCCCACCTGGTTTACAACCACAAAACTGAAAACATAACAGACCACGAAGCTCAAGCTTTTGCACCTGCATCAACAAGAGAGTTCACATCATCTACTCTTCCTATTCAAGTGACAGTGAAACTGGAAGCTCATCTGCTAAAGCCTCGTTTTAGAAGTTAATGCAGAAAATTCATCTACTAGCAGTCTTCTCTATATTCGGTCCTTAGGGTAATCATGTGACCTTCTAACAACTTTTAGCTCACAGTTTCTAGAGCAGAACTCATCAAAAATAACTGTATACCCCACAGCTTCCCTTTATGCACCTATTCATTGAACCTCTAAGCTATTCCACAAGCTGATAAATAATTTTACTTTTTACAGTAAGCTTCTTTTAGAAGAACTATCCTATTAAAGGCAAGACAAAACTTTAGTCTTAGATGATACTAATATGAGTATCTGGTAATCAAGGAAAATGGTCTGATTTGCTATGCCCATCAAACTAGATTTTAGCATTATTATTTATTGAGCATCAAGCAATATTATTAATAAATAATTACTGATTACCTGTCTTGGGCTTGTAAGTCATGACTTGGGTTCCAGTTGGGGTCAAAAATCACGACTTTGTTAGCTCCTGTAAGATTTAGACCCAGACCACCAGCCCTGTGGTTGATATCGTAGCAACATATTTAGACATGGCTGTCCTTCACAATGGGAGCTTCAAGAACAATGTGTTGACAAAGAATAATAATGCACAAAGAAAGGCATATAAGACATTAATAAGTAAATGAAGATCCAAAAAACAATGCATGGAGTCAATGCATGCAGGACCTGGGATTCAAAGAGAGAAAGGGGTAAGAACACTAGTGAGAGATGCACCATTGTCTAAAATATGATTTCAATGCCTGCAACATTAATACAGGGTTAACCCTAACTCTGACATAAACGCCTGCAATGTTAGTACAAACTAATGGGACTGAAGCAAGGAATTGCTGGGATGTACCCCCAATTGTTCAAGTTTAATGTGTGGAGAAGGTAAGCATAACCTGAGTGCTGGGAATGAGTTGGTTGCCAGAGTTTCTACAGACAGTAACACTGTAGCGATCTCCTGGTTAGTGTGAGCACAATTTAGCAACCAGTGCTCAAGAAGAAAGAGCATAAGATGATCAGTATTCTAAATATAGAGAACAATGTCAGAAGCTTTGTTCTGGGTTACTGGGAGCTCATCAAGTCTCAAAAGCCAGTGCATCAAGAGTTACAGACAGTAATTCATTTCATTAGGACAATAAACTGCAAGAATCAAACTGTACTTGGACACCCACTCACATGCCAATCTAGATATTCTTCAAGAAAAACGTGACATAGAAAACATGATATCAACTTGCTTAGAAGAGACAAGGCCCTGTCGGTGATATAACTGCAGGCAAAGCAAGCGCTTAGTACTGATGCCATGTGGCAAGTAAGGAGGACAACATATGCTGATATCTTACTTTGTGGACACAAGGCAGGGGTGGATGTTGGGAGGACATCTAAATAATTATAATAATAACAAAAACAATGAAGTTCACATATATAGCACCATATCCCAGCCCTATGTACAAACTCCTGGCACTTTAAAAATAATAATCATGAAATAGGGAGAAATAGCAGAAAACCAAAACAACAGGAAAAGAAAAATACCATTTCTGGTGGTAAAATTTCTTTCTTCTTCGTACTGTACCAGATGACATGACTATATGGAGAATAACTAACAGGGAGGGAGTGGCAGCCCTCATGTAAAAACACCTCATGTCACCCTAGGTAAACAACAAACAAAACAAAAAAAAAACCACACCCCAAATCCAGCTGGGTTGAAGACAGGCAAACTTGACTGAACTATGTGTAACTGCCTACAGACCTGCTGAACAGGCTGCTGTATCTACTCCCTGCTGATACCCAGCCGGCTGCAACCAAGGAGTCAGAATGGGCTGCAAGATGCCGCAGAAGAACCCAGTGAACGTTGTGTGAGAACACCAGGCTATACCCAAAATAATCTTTTTGAGCTACATTTCCCAAAGACTGGACTAGTGGCAATAGCTCGAGCCTCAAATGCTCGGCCCAAAGTAGAGAAGTCGGTGCTGGACAGCACTGCATAAGCCACCTGAATGACTGCTAGGCCCAGGCCGCAATAGACTGCGCCAAGATGTCAGTCTTTCCATTTCACACTTGTAAGAACCAACACAAGCCTCACTTTCTGAGTGAGGCCAACCTCTTGGGGCAAATACTGAGTGCCCTACCTGGATCATGCAGCTTAACAAGATCCTTCAGGCCTGCCCATGGAAGTAGAAGCAGCATAACCTCCTAGAACCCTGTACTGGAACTCTATTCTTAGCCAGGAAACCAGAACTATTTCCAAGGGATATGGAACCATCCCCCGCCCAGTTGAGTGGGTCCACTAGGAGAGGCCTGACCTGGGCTCCCTAGATCTTTGTCTGGCTCTGGCAGAAGGATTGTAAGTGTAAGGTCTATACCCTGGGTCCCTCACAACTCAGTCACAAGACATCAACTGCCCAAGCCAACGGGTCGGGAACTGGTGTCTCAAACGTCGGAAGCTTGTTCCAACCAGTCGCACAGAGGTCCACTATGGGATGAAACAACACAACACAGGTGTTGGCAAATTGTCTGGTGAAGGATAATGTCTCTTCCTGCTATCGGCTAAAACCATTACTGCTTTCCCCTGCAGGGCCCTCTGTCAAGTACTTTGTGCTCTCCACATCGCCAGCAGGTTAAGGACTGAGACTGTTCTTCCTCACACCACTGACCCTGCTGTAACCAGAAGCCAGAAAGCAAATATGCGCCCCAGCCTGACCAGCTGTTGTCCGTGCCTAAATAAAACTCCGGCGTGGGATCCCTAAGGGAAACCTCCTGGCTAACCACCGGCTGTCGTTCCAAGCCCTCACTGGCCTGGTTCTGCCTTAATTACTAGCAAGGTCCGCTCTGTGACTTGTCTTGTGCCCTCGTTATCTAGGTAAGAGTCATCGGTCTCTCCGAGCAGTCTACCTCCAAACAGATCCCAGATCCCACTGATCCCTCTTATTCTGTGCTTGTAATACTACTGCCAAAAGAAACAGACTGTAAGAACCAATGTCAGTCTTCACTAAGTGATGAATCATTTGTACCGCCGTACACAAGTACATGTGACTTGGCTCTGTTTTCACGCTCAGTAGCATGGCTAATTCTGTTCAATTATCCAGACCCTTTACCGGAGTAATAAACCATAGCTTCAGAAAACAGTGGAAGGAAGGACAGGACCGGAGTTAGATGCCACAACGAGTCTGTTGGTACATAACAGAGAATCGTGTAAGTTGCCTCTGAATATCAAGCTCGCAAGTGGAGCTAATTCTGTGTAAATACCCAGTAAGACAGAAGGCTTTTGCTTCAGTAAGCAGAGAAAAGAACGAGTGAACCTGGGGTAGGAGTCGTCCCACGACACGTGTGTCTGATACAATCATGGAGCTTGAACAACGGTCACAGTGAAGCGAAACAAAATGACTGAGCATCTCGGTCCACAAAAATCAAGTGTATAGGTTTACTGTCACAGTAAATGTCACTTACTCGGCAAAGTTGTTCTGAATCAAGGTGATCTCAAGTAAACTGGAACTGCCCGATAAACATGGTGTAGCCAGAGCGAGCGAGGGCGCGAACACACACACACACACACCGGCAAACTAAGGCGAACATCTTACGTGGCGACAGAGCTGCCATCTTGACAACAAGCAAGCGTTTAAACTTTAAAGGAAGGTAACAAAGGCAGCTACATAAACACGCTTGTACACATGATGATGTCCATTTGTAATGCGCAGGTATCCATTCGGAAGAATGCTCATTGCGCAGCAAAAAAAAAAAAAAAAAAAAAAAAAATTGGAGAAGGAAACTGTCAATTCCCACCCCTTTGCTACCCGGGTGGCCCCGAAGGCCCCACGTCACCCTTGATCTTGCGGTGGGTGGAGATGTTAATTAAGTCCCAGCCACCAACTGCGCGGCCCTGAAGGGAACATCGTTCATGACACACAACATGCGATGTCAACTTGTGTGTGGAGTAGCACAGGGCAATACAGACAGCTTTACCTTTAAACTGGTATATACAACAGCTTAAACGCACCATCACAGTTCTTATCAACACCTTTCATCTCAAAAGAGAGGATGCCTACAAGCAAGGGTAAAGGGTAACCTTAGACACCACTGGGCCCTGCAGACCTCGGCGGAAGGAGCACAAGGCACACGCTCTTGCATAGCCACCCCCCCCCGGTCCCTCTACTTCTCTCTCTAAAGATAAGAGCATGTAACAGGCCGAAGCGTAAATCTTTCCGCCGCTGCTTGTGTCTGACCACCTGCATGCAACCTCGTCCTCGGTAGAAGAAGCGGCAAACTTCACAAGGAAAGAAGAGGTATCCAGGCAATCGGTATTGCAAACATGATAGACAGCAAGGGGACATCACTGTCCTTTACAGGCCTCCCACGGCATATCCAAAAGAAACGAATTAACTGACACATGTCTGAACTGCGGCAAGCCGGGCGAAAAACTGGAGTAGAGAGGCTCACTAGCGAGACAGGTGGGATGGCAGGGGGCTGAGCTGAACTGGGGTCCTACCCTGTTGCACTGGATGGACAGCTGATTTGAGGTAGCAAGAGGGTGATCTCCATATAGTCATGTCATCTGGTACAGTACGAAGAAGAAAAGATAAAGTGTGAAGCAAAAAATTTAGAGTGGTGCCATCTGATTAACAACTGACTGAACACAGCACTCCATTTCTGAACAAGTCCATGAAATCAAAATAAATACACAAAGTTCACAAAGTTCATGGTACATTATGCAAACAAAATCTTGTGGACAGAAAAGAAATGGAGGACCAGAGTTGTCAGTGGGCCTGGTTTCACTTTTTTCACAGCCCAAGATTGAAGATCACAGTTTATATCTGCATTTATTATGTCGCGGGGAGGCCAGTAGCAAGAACAGATCAAGAATAAACAGGAATAGCCTTTCCACAGGTTGAAGCAGTTCTAGACAGTTTTTTATGCCCTAGTCATCAAGATGTTTTGCCACACTGCACCAGATTCATCTTGCTGTTTATGTGCACAAAACAAGAAACTTTACTAAATCAAAATGCACTGTCAGAGAAAAGACTAATTGACAGAAGAACTGAAGCCATACATATGAAACAAAATATCACGATCACAAAACAGCCTAGCACAATCACAAGATCGCAACATTACAAACCACAGTCTTCAAAATAAAAATTAACTTAGAAAAATATCAAAAATTCAGAGAAATCCAGAAAGCTAGTCTCATCAAGCCGGTAAGGCAAAGGGTTTAAACTCTTCATCACAGTGAGATCTTACTTTGTGGACACAAGGCAGAGGGCAATGTTGGGATCTTTGTTAAACTCGCACACGATTTGCTGACGTCGCATGCCTGTGATGGTTCCATCAATGCGGCGATACTCGTGACCTTTACTTATTATGTACTGTTCTAGAATGTCCAGAAGCTGCAAAACAAAAAACAAAAACAAAAACAAAACCACAGCATGAATATAAACTATTGTATGACTAACAAATCACAGCTTTGATGCTGAATATTATTCTGAAGAAATTGGACTTCTCTATCATTCCAAGGTAACAACCTTTTTTGATACTGAATGTTATTCTGAACTAAATAGCAGTTGCTCATCACCGCAAATGGCAAAGAATGAAAATGAGGAAAAGTCCACTAACCCGAGTAGAGTAGGAGAAGATAAGAACTTTGCTGCGGGACTTCATGAAGACTGACAACATTCCCTGCAAAACCTGAGAATACAACACAAAATGTTTGCCTTTTGCCAACAAAAGTGGACATGTGATAATATTGTAAGTGCATCCACATGCATGTGCACATGTAGGCAGGCACATAAATGCACACTCTATGTATGCAAACTCTTGGGAGATTTAGCACCAAACATCTACCTTCATTTTGCCACAGTATTTAGGGTCTGATAGAGTTCTGAATGCCGCCTCGTGGGTCTGACTGATGAACTCTGGGTGGTCTTGGAAAGCAATCTTGCACATCTTCTCCAGCCTCTGAGCCTGGTGCGACCCACCTCTTGTGTGAGGAATGAGAAGAGCCGCATGATTGGCTGCCTTCAGCAGAACATGCATGAACGACAACATCAGTGACTGCACGCTCTCTTCACCAGCCTCTCCTCTTGTTTTCTGGGAACAAATCGAAGGAGAGCAATTCTCACAGAACTTTTATTTTGACATCAGATATAAGACCAACAAGTGACCAGCAAGTGAAATAGAGACAAAAACATTTCATTTCTAATTCTGCAGGAGACTGAGGCAGCGTAGTTTCAGACAGTAGACACATAAGCTGTACCACATTACAGTCTTCTGTGCAGCTGGCAGTCTTCAACTGTGTAACTACAATCTAGTTCCCTCTTTAAGAGCTGGCTCACTGACCATTTTCCCCCGATGCCATGATGCAGTGTATCCCTGAATGGCACATACACAGGGTGGTGACCAGTGAAAAGCCCAGCACAGCAAGTAGTTGTTACAGGCACAATTGTGACAAGCCACAAATTCACTGATGTTCTTGTGTGTGCACTTAGTGCTATGACACTATGAGCACTACAAAGATTGAGTGGAATGGCAGTGTGTATCTGTAGTAACAAGAGATTTGACTGATTTGTGATAGAGCAGCAAAGATATCCATCCCTGTCTCATTTCACTGCAAGTGTTTATCTGAATGAGCAAAAATAACACAAATAATGTTGCACTGTACACACAAGCAAGAACACAATGTCAGGATTATTGTATTGTATTACCAAATACACAAGCAAGAGCACAATGTCAGGTTTATTGTATTGTATTGTATTGCCAAATACATAAGTAAGAGCACAATGAACATTATATTATTGAACTTTAGTATAAGGTTTATCTAGCGTATAATCAAATGACTCACCTTTCTGCAACAACTGCCCTGTGTCAACCCACTACCACAAGTGCAAGCTTCATCCATGTGCAAGACAAGACTCATTTCAGGGTTTGCCAAGATAGCACGGTAAACATCCACTTGTAGAGGCATCAGCTGACAGAACACCACTTGATCCGCTGCAGCCATAATATACAAAATAACTTTTTAACAATCATTTTTCACTTTTTTTTCAGAGTAGCTAAAGAAAGAATCATAATACCTTTTCAAGTAAGACATATCATTTGTCATAAGAGCATCATGACAACAATAAATGTTTGTACAACAGATTTACTACATTGTTTGATTACCTCAAGGTCAGTATCCTTGAGCCTATTTGTTGTCTTAGGCCTGCAACCTTTCCTGAATGATCATGTCTCTATTCACTACTGGGCTGAGACCAAAATATTTCCACTCACAAGGAAGACGATATTTCCAGTCACTAGGTAGAGACAAAGACATTTCCAGTCACTAGGTAGAGACAAAGACATTTCCAGTCACTAGGTAGAGACAAAGATATTTCCAGTCACTAGGTAGAGACAAAGACATTTCCAGTCACTTGGTAGAGACAAAGATATTTCCAGTCACTAGGTAGAGACAAAGACATTTCCAGTCACTAGGTAGAGACAAAGACATTTCCAGTCACTAGGTAGAGACAAAGATATTTCCAGTCACTAAATAGAGACAAAGATATTTATTTCCAGTCACTAGGTAGAGACAAAGACATTTCCAGTCACTAGGTAGAGACAAAGACATTTCCAGTCACTAGGTAGAGACAAAGATATTTCCAGTCACTAAATAGAGACAAAGACATTTCCAGTCACTAGGTAGAGACTGGCAGTCCTACTGTATGGCTCTGAAACCTGGAGAGTGACAAACACCATCAACAACAAGCTCCAGACCTTTACCAACCGATGCCTTCGCCATATTTTGGGAATAAGATGGCCTGAAAAGATCTCCAATAGCAGCCTGTGGGAAAGAACAACCAGAATGCCACTAGTCAAGACATCAAAAAGCGCAAGTGGGGCTGGATAGGACACACCCTGTACAAACCAGCTGAAACCACTGCCAGGCAGGCACTTGACTGGAACCCTCAGGGGAAGATTTGAGTTGTGAGGCCAAAACAGACTTGGAAAAGATCAGTAGAGAGCGAGGCAAAAGATGGCGGAACCACAAGGGCCCAGCTGAGGGGGGCTGCCCAAAACCGGGTCCGCTGGCGAGGTGTTGCGGCCCTATGCTCCTCGAGGAGTAGCAAGGAATGATGATGATGATGAGGTAGAGACAAAGATATTTCCAGTCACTAGGTAGAGACAAAGATATTTCCAGTCACTAGGTAGAGACAAAGATATTTCCAGTCACTAGGTAGAGACAAAGATATTTCCAGTCGCTAACCACAAAGCAACTGAGCCTCCCTAATATTTCATTTGCTTCCCTTTTTCTACAAATCAGTACACTCAGCATGGGCAAACCTGATGAAAGGTTAGGGCCAGGACACATTTATGCAGTTTTGTCAAGTCCATGCGAGGGCTAAGCATGAGTGTAACTGTATGAGTGTATGAGGTGTGATCGTAATTTTTTTCAGTTTATTATGTATCCTTTTCTCCAGTTAACTGTGGGAGCTCCCAGCAACAAAGGAAAATTTCTATCTCTGTTGTGACCAGACATAGACAATAAAGATGTATTGTATTGTATTGTATTGTTATACAAACTGCATCATGTACATGTTATGTATAACACTTTCTGGTATCATTACTATGACACACGTATACAGCTTTGACAAGTCACACATAGCAGTATATTATGGTAACTATGCCATGTTATAACAACCACTTCATGTATGTCATGACACTATCTGCTATCATTACTATGACACATGTGCAGCTATTGACAAGTCACACATAGCAGTATATTACAGTAACTATGCCATGTTATAACAACCACATCATGTATATGTCATGACACTATCTGCTATCATTACTATGACACCACCTCAACACAGTTTAAGTCCTGTAACATGACAGCCTTGCACTAAGTCTTGTAACAGGACAGCCTCACATTATAACTGGTATTCCAGACATGTTGTCTATTTAAACTGTATGTTGCTACATAATATAACTGTCATATTGCAAGACTGACATAGCACCCATATATTATATGTTAAAACTGGCACAACTTCCACACATTATACACTAAATCTCAATTTATTTGCATAACATTTGAATGTTTTATCCCAAGCCTCTTAGCATAATGCTCCAGGCCAAATTATGGTCAATGGAATGATTCATGAACCAGGAATGGTACAAACTTTTTCTTGGCAGCTGAGCTGCAATAATTTGCTTGGTTCTGCGTAGTAACATCTTGCAACGCACATGCGCAAACTCCTCTTTCTCTGCAAACACAAAGAATACATGCATAATAGAAAATCTAATAATCTGAAAAAGTGTTAACAGTGACATTGCACAATAAGATCTGATGAAATGTTAATAGTGACATTGTGCAGTAAGATCTGATGAAATGTTAATAGTGACACTGCAAAATAAGATCTGAAAAAAGTTTAATAGTGACATTGCAAGATAAGATCTGAAAAAAATGGTAAATAGTTACACTGTGCGATAAGATTTCATGAAATGTTAATAGTGACATTGTACAATAAGATCTGATGAAATGTTAATAGTGACATTGTGCGATAAGATTTGATGAAATGTTAATAGTGACATTGTGCAATAAGAGATGATGAAATGTTAATAGTGACATTGTGCAATAAGAGATGATGAAATGTTAATAGTGACATTGTGCAATAAGATCTGATGAAATGTTAATAGTGACACTGTACAATAAGAGATGATGAAATGTTAATAGTGACACTGTGCAATAAGATCTGATGAAATGTTAATAGTGACACTGTACAATAAGAGATGATGAAATGTTAATAGTGACATTGTGTGATAAGATCTGATGAAATGTTAATAGTGACATTGTACAATAAGATCTGATGAAATGTTAATAGTGACACTGTGCAATAAGATCTGATGAAATGTTAATAGTGACATTGTGCAGTAAGATCTGATGAAATGTTAATAGTGACATTGTACAATAAGAGATGATGAAATGTTAATAGTGACATTGTACAATAAGATCTGATGAAATGTTAATAGTGACATTGTACAATAAGATCTGATGAAATGTTAATAGTGACATTGTGCAATAAGATCTGATGAAATGTTAATAGTGACACTGTACAATAAGAGATGATGAAATGTTAATAGTGACATTGTGCAATAAGATTTGATGAAATGTTAATAGTGACATTGTGCAATAAGAGATGATGAAATGTTAATAGTGACATTGTGCAATAAGAGATGATGAAATGTTAATAGTGACATTGTGTGATAAGATCTGATGAAATGTTAATAGTGACATTGTACAATAAGAGATGATGAAATGTTAATAGTGACATTGTACAATAAGATCTGATGAAATGTTAATAGTGACACTGTGCAATAAGATCTGATGAAATGTTAATAGTGACATTGTGCAGTAAGATCTGATGAAATGTTAATAGTGACATTGTACAATAAGAGATGATGAAATGTTAATAGTGACATTGTACAATAAGATCTGATGAAATGTTAATAGTGACACTGTGCAATAAGATCTGATGAAATGTTAATAGTGACACTGCAAAATAAGACCTGAAAAAAGTTTAATAGTGACATTGCAAGATAAGATCTGAAAAAAATGGTAAATAGTTACACTGTGCGATAAGATTTGATGAAATGTTAATAGTGACATTGTGCGATAAGATTTGATGAAATGTTAATAGTGACATTGTGCGATAAGATCTGATGAAATGTTAATAGTGACATTGTGCAATAAGAGATGATGAAATGTTAATAGTGACATTGTACAATAAGATCTGATGAAATGTTAATAGTGACATTGTGCAATAAGATCTGATGAAATGTTAATAGTGACATTGTGCAATAAGATCTGATGAAATGTTAATAGTGACATTGTGCGATAAGAGATGATGAAATGTTAATAGTGACATTGTGCGATAAGATTTGATGAAATGTTAATAGTGACACTGTACAATAAGAGATGATGAAATGTTAATAGTGACATTGTACAATAAGAGATGATGAAATGTTAATAGTGACATTGTGCGATAAGATTTGATGAAATGTTAATAGTGACATTGTGCAATAAGAGATGATGAAATGTTAATAGTGACATTGTGTGATAAGAGATGATGAAATGTTAATAGTGACATTGTGTGATAAGAGATGATGAAATGTTAATAGTGACATTGTGTGATAAGAGATGATGAAATGTTAATAGTGACATTGTGCAATAAGATCTGATGAAATGTTAATAGTGACATTGTACAATAAGAGATGATGAAATGTTAATAGTGACATTGTACAATATGATCTGATGAAATGTTAATAGTGACATTGTGCAATAAGAGATGATGAAATGTTAATAGTGACATTGTACAATAAGAGATGATGAAATGTTAATAGTGACATTGTACAATAAGAGATGATGAAATGTTAATAGTGACATTGTACAATAAGAGATGATGAAATGTTAATAGTGACATTGTGCAATAAGAGATGATGAAATGTTAATAGTGACATTGTACAATAAGAGATGATGAAATGTTAATAGTGACATTGTACAATAAGATCTGATGAAATGTTAATAGTGACACTGTGCAATAAGATCTGATGAAATGTTAATAGTGACACTGTGCAATAAGAGATGATGAAATGTTAATAGTGACACTGTGCAATAAGAGATGATGAAATGTTAATAGTGACATTGTGCAATAAGAGATGATGAAATGTTAATAGTGACATTGTGCAATAAGAGATGATGAAATGTTAATAGTGACATTGCATGATAAGAGATGATGAAATGTTAAAATAAGATCTGATGAAATGTTAACAGTGATGAAATCTAAACTACACAATGGCAATACTGCATAAGTGGATCTAACTGACTTTTCCTGGCTTCAGCAAGTTCTTGTTTGGTAGCATTCAGTTTCTGACCACGCTCAATCACCTTCACCACACTGTTCTCAAACATCTCTTTGGTACCCAGTACTCCTGGCTGCACCCTGAAAATACAGGACATGACATGACATGACAATTAAGACATGAGGCTTAGCTAGCAGCTACTGTATTCTGTACAACACTCTTAGCTTAATATCAACACAGACAAAACACTCTTACCTCAGCCCCTCATCATAAACACAAGAAATTCTGCACAATTTGCTCACAGTCTCAGATTATGAGCACGAGATGCTAGATTTATGTATTTTTTGTACTGTACACTATCAGATCAAAACCAGTTGTCAGGTAACCAGTGATTTTGTAGTCCAACCTTTTACTACAGTCTTCACATTAATGAACTGATATAAAGAAATACGTGTAAATAAACAAACAAATAAAAAAAGGATAAAACATCATGTGTAAAATCTCTGACAAACAAACACCTCCCAACTTGGGACATTATGTTTGGCACAGAGGGATAGTCACAAAACAGCTTCTCATCAATGAACAGGTGACAAATGGAGATGCAGAGAGAAATGTTTTGGGAAAAAATTTTCCCTTGCCTGCCATGAATGGATAGTGTTGTCTTCATTTCATTACAATTTGTCCCATTCTGAACAGTGAAATATGACAACATTATCATTGGGGTGTTGTAAATAGTGGATCAACTTTTTCCAGTTCTCATTTACATGAATTTTTTGCTTTAGTTCATAGGCAGTGGCTTCATAGTTTTGAAATGAAGGTAGAAAGAGAACTCATTTCCTAAAGAATGCTAAGTCGTCTGCAGGAAAGCTAAATCTGTTGAAACTTAAGCAGCATGCCCCAACTGTTGAGTTAGCTAGCTAGTTCATGAGGCACCAATGGATTATGACTGTTAACACGTGTGGCTTTTCTGCATTCAGCAAAACTGAGTGGGAAAATGAAAGTCACTTCGACTTGAAAATAATTCAAGAAAATAAAACTCTTTTATGACAGTTTTATTGTAGGGCTGTGCAGGCAGTGTAGGGTTGGCTCTGTGCAGCAAAATCTAAAAATCCAACAGCTGGCAGACACATGATTTCACTAAAATTTCTTTCCCTTCCCCAAATCTTCAATCCGATGATCTTGGTTTTATGTCTTATTTGAGATCTCATAATGACTTAAATGGTTTGCCCAGATCAGCCCCAAATACCTGATCACATATAAAAAGTGTTGAGCTTTTTACTTTCTCTCTCTCATGCATGTTTATTTCTCTATATTGTTGAAAAAATATAGGAACCTCTTTGTTTTTCACTGAACAAATAAATAACAAAAAGAGATCACACAGTCCTATCTAAGCCACTGTCTCACCAGTCTAAGATACACCACAGCTCCAGCAAGCTGTTCTGAAGGGGTGTGCCAGTCAGTCCATATCTACGAAGACACTTCAGGTCTTTCAATGCTTGAGTACTCTGTGCTTTCAGACACTGAAAAGAGAAGCTTTCACTGAAGTGACAAAACACCTTATGGTCCTTGAACTTGTACAATCATGCATATGTCTAAACGCTCACAAGCAGGGGACTGTGTGTACAGCTGTATTGTAGTTAAAGAGAAAAGGGGGTTTGTGTACGTGTCCGTTCAGGTGTATTGTAGGTGAGGAGAATATTGGGTTTATGTATGTGTGTTCAGGTGTCTTGTAGGTGAGGAGAATATTGGGTTTATGTATGTGTTCAGGTGTGTTGTAGGTGAGGAGAATATTGGGTTTATGTATGTGTGTTCAGGTGTGTTGTAGGTGAAGAGAATATTGGGTTTATGTATGTGTTCAGGTGTGTTGTAGGTGAGGAGAATATTGGGTTTATGTATGTGTTCAGGTGTATTGTAGGTGAGGAGAATATTGGGTTTATGTATGTGTGTTCAGGTGTGTTGTAGGTGAAGAGAATATTGGGTTTATGTATGTGTTCAGGTGTATTGTAGGTGAGGAGAATATTGGGTTTATGTATGTGTGTTCAGGTGTGTTGTAGGTGAAGAGAATATTGGGTTTATGTATGTGTGTTCAGGTGTGTTGTAGGTGAAGAGAATATTGGGTTTATGTATGTGTTCAGGTGTGTTGTAGGTGAGGAGAATATTGGGTTTATGTATGTGTGTTCAGGTGTGTTGTAGGTGAAGAGAATATTGGGTTTATGTATGTGTTCAGGTGTGTTGTAGGTGAGGAGAATATTGGGTTTATGTATGTGTGTTCAGGTGTGTTGTAGGTGAGGAGAATATTGGGTTTATGTATGTGTGTTCAGGTGTGTTGTAGGTGAAGAGAATATTGGGTTTATGTATGTGTTCAGGTGTGTTGTAGGTGAGGAGAATATTGGGTTTATGTATGTGTGTTCAGGTGTGTTGTAGGTGAAGAGAAGCGTGTGTTTGTGTGTTCAAGTGTATTGTAGATGAAGAGAATGTTAGGTTTATCTGTGTCCAGGTGTTTTGTAAGTGAAGAGAAAGGAGTATGCATGTATTCAGGTGTGTTGTAAGTGAAGAGAAAGGAGTATGCATGTATTCAGGTGTGTTGTAAGTGAAGAGAAAGGAGTATGCATGTGTTCAGGTGTGTTGTAAGTGAAGAGAAAGGAGTATGCATGTATTCAGGTGTGTTGTAGGTGAAGAGAAAGGAGTATGCATGTATTCAGGTGTGTTGTAGGTGAAGAGAAAGGAGTATGCATGTATTCAGGTGTGTTGTAGGTGAAGAGAAAGGAGTATGCATGTATTCAGGTGTGTTGTAGGTGAAGAGAAAGGAGTATGCATGTATTCAGGTGTGTTGTAGGTGAAGAGAAAGGAGTATGCATGTATTCAGGTGTGTTGTAGGTGAAGAGAAGCGTGTGTTTGTGTGTCCAGGTGTGTTGTAGGTGAAGAGAAAGGTGGTGAAATGATCGAAGGTGCTTTACACTTACTTTGATTTTATGTACTTCATCTACAATGACAGCCTCCCAGGTTACTGCATTGAGACTGTCCTGAATAACAGATGGACAGTTACCTTAGAGTCTGTCTTACAAAATATAGCAGAAATGGTATTTACAAAACATAGCACAAACAATACTTACAAAACACCACAAATGATACTTACAAAATATAGCACAAATAGTACTTATTAAATATAACACAAACAATACTTACAAAACACCACAAATGATACTTACAAAATATAGCACAAACAGTACTTACAAAACGATAAATGATACAAAATATAGCAGAAATGATATTTACAAAATGTAGCACAAACAATACTTACAAAATATAGCATAAATAGTACTTACTAAATATAGCAGAAACAATACTTAAAAAATAGCAAAAGCAATACTTATCAAACAGCAGAAATGACATACTTACAAAATATAGCATTAACAATACAAAATATAGCAGAAACAAAACTTACAACATATATAAGAAATGATACTTACAAAATTGTCTCTGAAAGTTTCAAAGGTTGTGACTACCACCTCTGCTTTGCCCTGTGATATGTCAGCTAAACATGTGGCCTTGTTATTGCCATGGTATTTCCTGCCACAAGCAATGAAATTACTGAGAAATATTTGAACAAGCCAATATCCTTATCTGCTGACATATATATATATACACACACACAAGGGCTGTTCCACTTCCAACAGGACTTCAGTATTTTGTGCGCTTTCAGCGAGTGTAGACCACGTGGACTCGATAGAGTGATTCTTCAGTGTGTTTCCACCTTTTTTTCATAATTTTCCCCCTCCTAGTTTTCCCAGGTTGGAGAAAGAGGAGAAGCAAGTCAATGCACCCTCCACCCAGTGATCCACCAGCACTGTCAGCATGTGACTTTCGAGTGATCATCTTGCATCACTTCTGGCATGGTTTTTGGGCTGTTGACAGTTTGCAGGAGCTAAAAAGAAACTTATGGCGATGATGCTCTATTTAAAACTACTGTCACAGACTGGTTTTGGTGATTTGGCAGTGGATATTTCAGCTGTGATGACAAACATCATGAATCAAGCCTAGGACGTCAAGAGACCCAGACCATGTCAACAAAGTTGGTGATTTCTGGAAAGTGATGGCCGTGTGACCATCAGGGAGATGGAGATGGAGCTGAGAATTCCTTCTACAAGTCTTCACAGGATCATCCATGACAATTTGGACTTCAACAAGAAGTCAGCCTGCTGGGGACCAAGGCTTCTGAGGGACCAGCAAAAGAGAAGCCGTGTGGACTGGTGCAAGGAATTTTTGGAAACATTCAATCATGGGCGTTCTCATTGCTTAAAGCGCATCACCACAGGTGATGAATGTTGATTTTACAATCTGGACCCTGAAACCAAGGCCCAGTCGATGATTTGGTCATGTCTGGAGTGAGAAAACAGCTGAAACGATGCTAAAATTAGTGTTTTTTGAGTCTTTTCAAAAATGGATCCATAGGGCCAAAAAATATGTTGCAATTGGCGGTGACTATGTTGAAAAATTTTACAAAGAGTTGACGAATAAGAGAAGAATGTTAAAAAAACATTCTCCTGGTTTGTTTTATTGGCAAGTCTGGGCGGAAGTGGAACGTCCCTGGTATTATCATATATAGAGAGAAAAAGGGTGTCTCAAATACTCTAGTGTAATTTAAAATTGTAATAACTCAAGATGCATCACCTGACAGTAAAGTATCCCCATGTATCCAGCTCTTCCATCCAGTTATACAGTACGCTACCAGGGGAGATTATCAGGAATGGATGGCGATGCACACTATTCTCCAGCCCCTTGGTGTCTGACATCTGCAAAGTACGAGAATCCCAGTCAAAGATAAAGGTTACTTGACAACATCACAGGACAAAGTACAAGTACAGAGTCACAAAGCTTACACAACAAAACATGTAAAAATACTTCTCTCACTTACATCACAACTGTAACTAAACAACATTATTAATCTTTACTACTTTGTTGCTAAATTCCTATAATGTTCATACCACATGCATCACAGGTAACAAAATAACACATTATTTTCTATATAGTTCACAAGTTCTTGAGGACAAGGGAATTTCAGGGTTTATGACATACTGTTGTGACAAGTAGGTTGCAGTGGTTACCTTACGGATGAAGTGTGGCTTTTGGCGCATTATGTCTACTTTATTTCCTTCTTTGCCCAGCAGTGCTGATAAAAATCCAATGACCTGTAAGTACAAAAAAAGTCATTTATTCCAAAAGAAAGCCCACATCCAATTCCTGAAATGACTAAAATATTGATGTTAGAGATGTTAGGGCTTAGCACTCATTTATATTTGGGCTCTCTGTGCAAACTGGTGTGGACCTACAGGAACATTGCAACAAGTGTTCCCCATGGTGTCTGGTTAGGACTCTTGCAAAGCCCGATGCCGGTGACACATCCAACTGTCCCTCAGTGTAAAAATTGACTTGCACACGTGGGAACAGTAAAAAACACGCGTTTATTAAAGATGGAAGAAAATTGTAAGAGAGAAGAAGAAAGGACGAACACTGCCAAAAATAATGTCAAGATAACATACAAATAAACATCCCTGCCGAATGAACAAATTAATTAATTAACAGTAAAGCAAGAGAGGCCGTTTTAAATGAAATGCAAAATGCAAGACACTACATCAACACCGGCTGCTGTACAAGGCGCAGTTGCAAGAGACTTGGCTGAAGATGTTCTGATGGTACTTCCAGATCGACCAGTGATTAGCAGGAGTGTAAGACGCTTCGGAGTGAAGACTATGAACCAGGAAGGAGGCGATATTCTACCACCTCCGCCCTCAAATATGACATTCGACATACCACAGTGTTTTAGTCATCTGGTCCTGTTCCATTCGCTTGATGAACAGCGTGACAACCCGAGCGACCGTATCATTATCATGGGAGACGATACACTTGTGCGAGGACTAGAGAGAAGCGATGTTCGGTTGGCCGATGGGACATTCAAAAAGGTGCCATCAATCTTCTTCCACCTTTATTCACACCATTTTGAGCAGAGTAGTCACTGCCCAACAAGACACAGGCCACATACACACGTTTGCTCGACTTCGTCAATCGTCTACTGCCACATGCACAACCTCGGGTGATCCTGACTGATTTTGAAATTGCTGCGATGGAGTCCTTTCGACGAGACTCTCCGCATGCCCGTGTGACTGGATGTTACTTCCATCTCAGCCAGAGTGTGTTGCGAAAAGTTTCTGAGATAGGAATGCGCCCAGCATATGAAACAGATGATGCAGTTAGAACTGGTGTCCCTTGTCTCGCTGCTCTAACACATGTTCCTGCTGACAACGTGCAGACCAGCTCTGAAGAACTGGCGAACTCAAAGCCTGAACATGCCCAGATGGACGAACCATTGAGTTGTTTTGAACATCCACATGTCAGAGGTCGTCGGCTCCCAGGTCGTGGTGATGACTACAGACAGGCGTTGTTTCCTCCTGCAACATGGAGCCAGCGACAGGCTGCTACTGAAGGGATCGCCACAACAACAAACATAACTGAAGGTTGGCACCACAGTCTTCACGCGCTGTCCCTTTGTGACCAGCCAACGCTGTGGTTGTTGTTCGATGTCCTGTCCAAAGATGTTGCAGTGCACAAAGCTACATTACTTCAGAACATTTCGGGGACACGACGTCCGACTAAAAGGTGCACGTGTATGCTGGACTACGTGTGCACGTTCAGCGTTGTATCGCCCGTTACGGTCAGAGCGACGTCCTTACATATGTGCGTGCTATAGCGCATCTCTCATACAGCTAGACTTTACGGTAATATTGTGTATTATTCACAGTTAAACTGTATTATTAGTCTGTCATTAGTGTCGCGTGTCGAATTTTGCCTTTAGAAACGGGGGCGGAAGGAGGTTATTGGAGGGGGGGGGGAGGAATTTCTACGTCACCGCGGTCTGACGCAATTTCTTCTTTTGACGTCATTGCCGGCAAGGTTACCAGTCAGTGCTTAGCCCTATACCCGGCCTCTCTCACTCGTCTAGTTAGTTTTTTGTTATTATTATTATTTGCCGCGGCGTGTTGGCCCAGACAGTGGGGAGGGGGTTGTCATGTTGTACCCGCCCTACCTGTGGTTGCACCCCTGTACGGCGCTGGGCTGCGCGGGTTTCCATTAATTTGTTCATTCTGTAGGGACGTTTATTTGTATGTTATCTTGACATTATTTATGGCAGTGTTCGTCCTTTCTTCTTCTCTCTTACAATTTTCTTCCATCTTTAATAAACGCGTGTTTTTTACTGTTCCCACCTGTGCGCGTGAATTTTTAAACTTAGTGACGGTTGGATGTGTCGCCGGCATCAAGCGTTTGAGTGCTTGTTGAGTCTGTGTGGTTGAGAGCGTGCATGCGAGAGTGGACCGTGTGGTCATGTGGAGCCCGATTACTTAACGCGACAATTAGCACTGTGTACGTGATACGTCCTATAGATGACTCGACCGTTAGACGAAACGACCATTAGTGGAACTGACCCTAGTCGAATCGACCGGGAACCATGGAGGTAGTCAAAATATTTTTGAAAATAAATTATTCACTTCCACACCAGACACGTAAGTTAAGTACATTGTTATGTACATTTGCTTGGGACTCCCATCAGGCGCAGGGCCTTGGGCGGTCACCCGTTCTCTCCCCCACCCCCACCCCCATCAGCGTCAGCTCTGACTCTTGGTGCTAACTGTTGTGACCCTACAGAAGCATTGTGAAAAATTAAGTCTTGTGAGTGGTATATAAGGGCAGAGCTGAGATGGGATAACATATCCTGTAGATCTGATGAGCAGCTCAGCACAACAAGGGAGAAACAGCTGCGGTGCTTTATCACTGCTGATGACACAATGCTGACACTTGCAGAGGAATGCAGCTGTGGCTTTTGTTCAAGCTCATTCATTAAAGGGTCGTACATTTTCTGGCTCTATTTCCTGCCTCTAACCCTAGCCCTGTGTGCAAGCTTGTTTATTTCTCACAGTGGGAAAAAGTTTGCTTATTGACACCTTAATCCGCACCACTTGGCTACAGCAAGCCTTAACCAACTACATCTATGCATCTCTCTCTATCTCACGCACACACACACTGTTAAACCTATATTCAAAATAAATTAATATACATATACTCTTAAAGATACCTGGACAGTTTTTCCAAGCCCCATGTCATCTCCTAGAACAGCACCTCGACCATGTTGAAAATGAGAGTAGAGGAAGCATACTCCGTCTCGCTGGTAATCTCGCAGGTACTGGTTGAGACCTGCTGGAATCTGCAGCATAGGTATTAAATAACAGGCATTTCTCTGCTACTAAATCAGAACTTGTGATGCATAAGAAATAAATGTTAACATGCCTTTCTTAAAGTCAGTCAGCTCAGTCAGTCAGTCGTCCCTTGCCTGGCACCTGTCGTTGGGGGGAGCACATGTATAGACGCGGCAGCTGACAGGGGCCGTCACTCTTGTCCATTGTGGGCGATAGTCAGCAGGTCCTGTACAGGACGACCAGTCCAGTCTTTGATGTTCGTAAGTCAGTTCTTTCTCTGACCACCGCGGCGTCGGCCACCCTCCACCCTGCCTTGAAGGACAGTCTTCGACAAGGTGTCGTGCCGGGTCACGTGACCAAAGAAGACCAGCTTACGTCACTTGACTGTTGATAGTAGAGGTTCCTGGTGTCCTACCAGTGTGGCCATCTTGTTTCTTACAAAGTCGTTGGTTTTGTGTTCTTTGTATGAGATCCGGAGCAGCCTCCTCAGGCACTTGTGCTCGAATGCCTGGATTTTCCTTTCCGTGTCGGCGAGCAGAGCCCACGTGTCACATCCGTAGAGCAGGATCGGCACTACCAGGGATTTGTACAGCTTGTACTTGGTAGTGAACCTTATCTTGTGGCTATGGCAGATCCTATCTATGCCTAGCCATTGCTGCTGTTGCTGTTGCGATCCTGATGCGGATATCTAGCGTGGAGTTGCCGTCCTTGGAGAGGGTGGCTCCTAAGTATTTAAAGCTGCTGACCTCTTGGAGCTGCACCCCGTTCATAAAGATCTCTGCTTTGCCGTTGCCATTGATCATAACTTTGCTCTTTTCAGTGCTGGTCTCCATTCCATATGTATCTGAACTGTCTGTTAGTCTGTTGGTGAGGTCTTGCAGTTCCTTGTTAATACCTGCTAACAGGTGTATGTCATCTACAAAGCATAGTGTCAGATTGGTCTTCCGCCAATTGAAATGGAGGTATGATGGTCGTGAAGAGCTTCAAGCATGTGAAATGAAAACAAACAAGAAAGAGATGAGCTCAACCATATCTGAGATTAATGTAGCCTGGCATTCAAGACTGTGTAGAGGGGCGGTGTACTGGTGAGGGTGATGTGAGGCCAGAGGGCAGACGGGAGCAGCGTCACCACTTGCAACCACGTCATAGCTGTGATGACGTAAAGACTAGATTGACGTGGGTTGTGACCAGTCTTGTCGTTACTGGTCAAGCGGTCAAGGGTAAAGGACGCGACACCTGCGTCTGACTGAGTGCGTGGGAGGAGGTTTGCGTTTCACCACCACGACCACCACCACATCAACCACTGGCGCTACGAGCAGGACTAGTGTCAGCAGTGAAGCGCAAGATGGCTACAGAGGGCGACAGCACAGCAGAGGCTATAAGCATGTATCAGCCGTTTCAGCTGCAAAAGTTTGAGAGGACCAATCCAGTGTGTCGACGATTTTAAAAGGGAAGTCGAGTTAAGTTAACTCTCGCCCCCTCCGAGTGCGGCCTGTGGGTCTATCCTGAGCGCGTGAGGGACCTGCCAGATGTGCAGTTCTGATGTTCCTTCATGACATGATTGCTGAATGTCCTGGTGGAGGCATACGGCGACATCATTGCGAGTTTTTACAACCGCCGACAGCGGCGCAATGAGGCGGTCGACCAATACGCCACAACTCTTCGATAAGTGTTTGCAGGCTAACTGGCGAACATCCTGCAGCTCAACTCGTGTCAGATACCCACCTAGCGGCCCAGTTGATTGAAGGGCTAAAGAATCGCCATGTCCGACGAGAAACATCCTGACGTCTAGCTGACTGAGTCCCCAACTTTTGCCGACCTCCACAAGACGGCACGACGGGAGGATGACGACGACAGGGATGAAGAGCTGGATCATCTGACTGCACAAATCAGACAGTTGAAGATGGAGGCTGCTGCCCGGCCTCGCGCCACACAACAGAACGATTCCCCGCACGCGATCGGTTACGCTTTCGTGTTTCTGGTGCGAGCGACAGGGGCATCGGGAGACTAACTGATGGATGAACATTCTTGGTCGGGGACTAGACGCCACCGTAGATGTGCTAAAAGCTGTACTTGCAGCAGTGCGTGAAGCTCACCTTGATAAGACTGTCAACAAAAGGACTAGTTACAGCCGCTGTCAACGCGCATGTGCCAGTATCTGCCATGGTTACAACTAAAGCGACGGGAGTGCCGTACCATCGCCTGCTGCTCACCGCCCTAACTTTGAAAAAAATTAAACCATAGAAAATATAAGGTTCCTTCACTGATCCATAACCAAAACTATAACATTAGGTAGGGTAACAATCAATAAAATAAAAATCTAAGACCCTTTTGAAAGAAAAACTGTACACAAACTGTAAAGATGGTGGCAAACCATACAAACGCCAGATTTATAAAAACCAAAACAATACTGAAAGGAAAAAAAAGTAACGATATGAAGGTCCTTTCAGTAATGAACAGTGAAACAAATACAGTTACTAAAGCCAAATAGAAGTGTAGAATATAGGAGTATGGCAACATAAGGGATCTGTCAACCAGTACAGTACACCACCGCTACAGACTCGGCAGGCTGCCTGGACACCCCGAGCATGAGACCACAACAGGAAAAGAGGGTACCAGCAACAGTAAACAACACCTGCAGCATCATGGAACAGCAGCCTCCTCCCACATCTGCCCAAACCCCTCCCTCCCTGCCCCCTCCCACTTTTACTCCCCATATTCCCCCACATTCCCCCCTCTCAGTGTGAAATCGAGTCTAGGTGGAAGCACTTTTCCCTCCCAAAAACAACATAACAACAACAAGCACTCTGTCAAAGGGTGCCCGTCGTAATGAGTGGCTCTGATCAGCCTGGTTGATATCAAGCCTTTGCTGACAGTTGTTCTTGGAATCATGAATACTTCAGCACGAATTATCCCAGAGGTGCACAGGTCTGCTCTGTACCAGAGTGCTGAACACTTTCATCTCACCAGCGGCTGTCTGCTCTCGGCAGTGGATTCTTGAGGCTGGTAGGTAAGTGTTGGGTCATGCATTAGGCGCTGTTTGGCTCTAGACAGCAGTTATGGCCAGGAGGTGATGGAGGAGATATAAAGTAGCACAGGGAGGAGCTGCTTTTGTAGGCAGTTGATCTTAATCCTTACAGTATGTTTCGCACCTCAGTGTGGCAAAGAAAGCAACTACGATGGATGAAGGAACCAATGACTGCACCTCACTTAGTTTGGTAGTCCTCTTAGCGCGAAACGCCACGAAGGTGGCTTTACCGGCAGAGCGCGAAGAGTCACTATCATGGCTCTGCTCCACAATCGTGATTCTCTCTTTGCACAATGGGCCACGATTGTGGTCTTACCGCACAGCGCGATGAGCCAGTCTCGTTGCTCGTGCTACACGAGCGTGGCTCGGCAGTTTCACTATCGTCTTCAAAGTCATAAATTTTAAGCCCATGTTTTTGAACATAGAAATATTTTCAAACGCGCCAGGAGTGCTTTGGGAGGGTCCTCCATGTTCAAGAGACTTTCCTACGTAAAGCTAAGTGGTGAATGAATGCAGGAACAAGTGTAGTGTACAGTGAGTGTTAATTAAGGGTTGGCATTGACTTACATGTTATCTGGATTAGAGTAGGAAGATTAACAGAAACCTTAGGCAACTAGTCATTTGGAATCCTTTGATGTTTATTTGGACTTTTATAAATATTGTAAAAGCTCTCAATTTTATTAAGAATTCTTTTCATTGTACACTAAACTGCATTGAGAGGTTTATTGGGATGCAAGCTGGGGGGGGGGAAGGTTCAAAGTTATTTATGAGAACACAAATTATCAATTTAGTGTAAGTGGATTGCATACATGCATGTGTCGGTGCAGGTGATGCAGACCTTGAGAGTGTAATCAGCCCGCGGTAATGGCTCTATTATGATGCCTTTATCCATTGCATGTGTCTATATGATCCCTTTGTCCACTCCATGTGCCTATAGGACACTTTTGCCCACTCTGTGTGCCTATTCCCTAAGGTTCATGATACATGATGACAGGCATTTCAGCCACTGCACCACCAGCTACCCCAGTGTGGCATTTAACACTTTCTATAGAGATCTACACTATTGTCCATGGGTTGCACATGTACACCAGGCACTCCTTGGGGCACTGACTCATCATGATCATCAAATTAACATGTTGATGAAAATTACACACCTTAATCTTGTCATCATGATCACTCAAGTAGAAAGGTACTTTAGGACCAGCTGCAGGAAAACTGAATTTGGGTTTCTCCATGTCATCCTCATCAAACCCTGGAAACAGAATGCTTAATAATGAAAACATAACTTTTGATAAAACCAGTCACAAAAAGACGAGAGTGTTGTGGACAAAGATACTTTAAATGTGTAAACAAAGTGAATACCTCTTAAGTTCTCCCCAACAGCTGGATCTTCCGAATGGGAGTCTGGTGTTGTGTGATCTTTTATATGGCACTTTGGTGACTCAGTTAATGATTTCGAACTCTGGCCTTCCCCTTTGTTAACCATAATGATGTGGTCTTGGCAGGCACCAGCATGCTTTCTGTTGCAAATTTTAAACATGAGGGTTGGCAAGGGGTTTCTAACAATTAGTTCTTTCTGTGAGAAATAATAGCATGAAACGTCAAACCTTCTAATGAAGGAAAAGCTTTCACAAGCTTTCTATTAATCTTTACCTTTTATCATTTACCCTGTCTTAGCTTGGGTTCCTCAAACCTAATACAATTTGACTGCGAATAGTTATAGCATTGTCACGAAAGGACAAATAAGGCTAGTGGTCTGGATTGAAAAAAAAAAAAACAAGCTAAAACAAGCATGAGCAGAGAGTCTGTGTCCGCTGCCCTCATGTCTTTAGATCTATGCACTCATAATACTGTGATTATTACACCATCACATGACAGTAGCCAGACTGTCCCCCACATCTGTCACAATATGACTACTGAAGTCAGATGACCAGACTATAAATCATGCTATATTATCCCACAAGCTCAGTCGGCATATAGACCCTTTCACATCACTGAGACTACTCTTATTAAAGTAACAACAGACATATTATCTGCCCTTGACAGAGGTGATGTTTCTCCCTTAAATCTATTGAACCTGTCTGCTGCATTCGACACAATAGACCTTCATAGAATCCACACCCTCTACGGAATTTCTGGACCTGGCCTCTCATGGTTCAACTCCTATCTCACTGATAGGACCCAGACTGTGGTAGTTGACGGTCAGACATCTCGCCCTGCTCCACTTTTCTGTGGTGTTCCCCAAGGCTCAGTACTTGGCCCAGTTCTGTTCATCCTGTATACTAAACCACTTTCATCATGCATCCGGTCTCACCAGGTTTCTCATCAATCCTATGCTGATGACACCCAGCTTTACTGTTCCACTCCACCGGCTGAGTCTCACTCTGCTATTAGCTCTCTAGAAGCTTGTATCAGTGATGTCAAGGGCTGGATGGTAAAAAAAAAACAAGCTTAAACTAAACGATGATAAAACGGAATCCCTCTTGTGCCATAGAAGAAGACATCAACCTTCACTGGTCAGTCTGCCCAATCACATCAAGGTGGGCGACAGCAACATCACCTTCACGTCATCCGTTAAAAATCTGGGATTTATTGTCACCGCAGACATGACCCTTGATAAACATGTTACAGCTGTCTGTTGGTCTGCCTATTATGAGCTCCGTAAGATCAGTGCCATCTGTCATTTTCTCTCTACTCTGGCAGGCTGTCCCTCATCCCTCATTCAGAGACTCCAGAGAGTACAGAACTCCGCTGCGTGTCTGGTGCTTAGAGCAAGGAAACGGGACCATGTCACTCCTCTCCTTCGTTTTCTACACTGGCTACCCATCTGTTCTGGCATTCAGTACAAACTGTCTGTGCTGTGTTTTAATTTCTTTGCAGGCTCCTGTCCTGACTACTTCTCTGAACTTCTCATCCCTTACTCTCCGCCAGACAACTACGCTCTTCCTCTGATGACCGTATCCTAACTGTTCAGTCACCAGAACAACAACATATGGTCAGAGGATTTTTGGTTACTGTGCAGCAAAACAATGGAACTCTCTTCCTTTCCATATCTGCCACCTTCCTACAACTGAATCCTTCAAATCTGCACTGAAAACTCACCTCTTCCTTGGGCATTACTCCTAACACAGTCCACACAATGCTCGTCCTTCTTACCCTCCCCCCCTTCCACTCTCGCTACTTGTCTCCCCATCTTTCTCTGCAGAATCACTATATTTCTCTGTTCCTGTTACTTGGTGTCTTTTTGTGTTTTCTATCTTTGTTTTCTGTTTGTCGTCAGTACTGTCGTTTATTCTTCTGTCCCTCGTGTTCTATCCATGTAGTCCATGTCTCTTCCTCGTTTTAAGCGCTAAGAGCATGCTCTCTATGAGTGTGAATATGCGCTATACAAATCTTCATTATTATTATTCTATGACCTCAAGAGATCACATGTGACTATCATGGATGGCTATGAATGTGTTGCACCACACCAAAACCTCAATGAAGTGATTATATATGGAATTTACAGTGTTATCTACAGATCACATCACGAGACTATATCAGTTATATTTTCTTACCTATGAGATATACATGCAAACCCATACCTCCGTGAAATTTTGCTGAAATTTTTGGTTTTATTTCTTTGAAGACTCTTTTTCTTGAGTGTTCCACCAAACGCAATTTTTCTTTGCTTTTTTTTACAGACAGTCTGTAACTTATCTGGACTGCTATTTATCCAGTCTGAGGCATGTCCCATGGTGCTGCATGATGGCTGGCTTGCCTCATTGTCAGAATCAACCTCATGACCATACTTCTCCCTGAAAGGTTTCAAATATATCAGCCATATAACACACTTTAATGATAGCAATAAAAAATTCATACACCAAATAATGGCTCAATTAATATAAAAATATATTAATAAATAAATGTACTCACTGCAACCAAATTTGATTCTCATCACCTCTCAGGGGGAAAAACAAACCTCTCGTTGCTTCACACTGGCTACTCTGTCCCTGGTCTGGCTTGAGACCTGTCAAATAGTTGTTACTTTACTATTCCATGTTATAAAAAGTATATTAACAGACACTAATATATGTTATAATACAAACAGTCTATGTGACCATGTCTTCCATGTAAACTCTTCTGAAAATATTTAAAATATACAGGTGTCCACAAACATGCTGTATGTGACCATGTCTTCCATGTAAACTCTTCTGAAAATATTTAAACTATACAGGTGTCCACAAACATGCATGCAAATATACACACTTACTCGCAGGTGCGCTCACCCATATCCTCTGTGTGAGTCACATCCACACATATGCACAGATGCATGCACACAAAAACACATACGTGCACTCTTGCCCCTCTCCCGAAGTACACGCACTTGCCCCACCCATGGACACACATACTTTGCCCCCCACATATACACACACTTGCCAACTCCCACATGCACAAATATAAACCCTTCCCCCTACTCCAATGTGAACATATGTGTACACTTGTCCTCCCACATGTATACACATGCGCACATTTGCTCCCCTCTCTCACACACATATGCACGCACTTGCCCCCACCTCCATTCATTAATTTACACAAATAATCAGTTTTATGAAAGTATATTACCTTCTTCTTTGCTCTTGGACCTTGGATATTTAATCTTTTGCAAAGTTTGAATGTCAACCTCTTCGCTATCATCTGAGTCATAGTTCAAGAACTTAACAAGAGCTAAAACTTTGCCTGCTTCCAGATGCCGAAATTTTCTTATGACTCCATCGTAGTATTCGCCATCGCCTGACCACACAGCTCGGCAATGTTCACCAATACTCCATACACCTGGAAAAACATTAAATCAAAATTTTGATATTTAAAATTGTATCAGCCTGTGCAGGTCCCATTCCTGCATAAGAAAAATGGAAGTTTATGAGAAAAATCATGGTACCCAAAATCATGAAAATGGTTATGACCACTTATGCTTTATGCACCTGTTGTCTCATGCAAAGATCTCTTACATCGAATGGAAAAATGTTTTGATCATACTTCAAAAAACCAGATCACAAGTCTTTCAGTATAGCTTGCCGGTTACTTTTCCCTCCTCTATTCTCGATATATACATGGTGTTCAAATGTATCGTTGTCACTTTGAGTCTACCCCAAGCATTGGTTAAACAGGCAAGTTTAAGTTATTGTGATAAATAGTGTGGTGTAAGGAAGCAGAACAGATCATGTAACCCATCGAGTACAGAAGGTTGAATGTTTATAAATGTTTACATACTTTGATACTCTGATGATATACTACTGCCTTCATCATCACCAGGCACCATTTCTTGACTGTCGTCACTGAGGTCCCACATCCTTATGGGTCGTACCACAATCACACATCTTTACCTATCATCAGATGGTAAATAAAATTATCCTGCAGTTTATATTTCTTCTTTTATTTAGGTTGGGGTAGAAGTAAATACATGGTTTGACTAAACAGGAAAAAATTAAATGACGGTTTGTGAAAAGTCAGCTTTAAAATGACACAAATCCTTACACTTTATGTTACAAACATTTCTGTTTTGGTGTTTGGTTCCAACCGGGAAAACACGTGTGAACTAACAATTAAATACCATCTCCACAATATCTTCCTTTGATATCACAGTTAAAGACAGAAACAAAAAGAAATCCATAATTCTCCCAAATATAACTGAAATTTGATAGAATTCTAATGTATGTACTTGTTCTATGTGGTTTATGACGAGCGCGAGTCATAGCTGCTCAAAGTTTTAGCGAGGGAAACTCAGTTTCTGAAGTGTTACGACCGCCCCAAACATTAAAATTCAACATCTAGACCTTTCATTGGGTTTTTTGTGATATGTAATCTATATCGACATTTTTAAAAGTCGTAAAATGCTTTATCACGATGACGTGGACAATATTCCTATTAATTTAAAAAAAAAAAAAAAAAAAACTCGACGAAGATGACCTTTGACTCGACGTAGTTGCACAACAGCCTTCTCTCGCCAGCTAAATAAATGGTGGCGTATGTAAATGCTTTAACTGAAAAAAATCATTAGTTACTAAGCCACGTTGATCAGAATGAAATGCGTTTGAATTTTCTTTAATTCTGACCCAGAAAAGGGGCCACTACGGTAAGATTTTGCGTAAACTTTCGCTTCGTCTGTTTGGGATTGTGAGAGAAAGGAAAGGGATCTACTATCCTTTCAATGAATTAATTATCATGTTTGCATGTGCATAATAATGAAAACTAAATCTGTTAAATTATAATTATTATAACATGTTATATTCGAAAATAGACTTATATAGGAGATAAATTTGGCGGTTTTGCTATAAAACTTTGTGTTTCATATTCTACATAATATTGCTCCCTTAACATACCTTATGCTTGATGTGTTGGAATAAGTTATTGGCTTAAAGGAAAGCACTTAGCCAATCAGATGTTGCAATCTAAACTACTTAATCATCGGATTTCGTGCAGGAAGTGGAAGCCCCAGCAGAACTTCAGAAGTCAACTCCTGTTTAATTCTGTGTCATTTGTTCCTTTCTTATTATAAGAAGACCGTAAGTGTGACACTTTCGATGTATTTCATGTCTTTGATAGTTTGTCTATGAAAACAGAGCTACTGTGTTCTTTGTGTGATTCGAGATTGAACAAAACCTGTTTTTCGTAGTTCGATTTATTATTATCATCCCTTAGTCGTGGATGTGGTCTAAACTAATAACATAAAATCATAATTTTACAACTACCATCAAGTCAGAGAGTGTTCACGGTTTGAGGTTGAGTTGATTACAAATGAAAGAAAGAGGATATCAGTAGTTAAACTCGTAGAATCCCAGACCAAACATACAAAGTTCTTTCTCAGTAACTCCAGTTCTAGTCTCTGATAGGACAAGGTTATCTAGATTTCTTCTACGGCAAAAGTTGAATTAATACGTTTCACTTAAGGAAAAGCGATAAATGTAAATGACTTTGGCTTCCACTTAGGCCAGGAACGAATAGTAAACGATCTTTGATCATTAATATAATTATTACTGAAATACAGAAACCATATGATATTTTTTCTTCAGTAGTTTTGTTTGCAAGAATGAGAGTTGTCAGTATGGCTTAAACATTGACTCATTTTTTAACTTCATTATACGAATATATATATTCATTTGAGTAAATGTTTTACACAAATGAAAATATTGTTTATGGTAACTAGTGTGCAATATTTCATTGACAGCAGTTTTATGTCTTCTGTTTATATAGATCATGAAATAAAGAACTAAAATAGAACAATGTCAGTTGGATTAGTAAATTATTTTGATGTCTAAGTATAGATTTGGAATTTTTTAAGGCAAAATGTATATTATGTAGAGAGCAGTTATTTTACTTGTTTCCTGTGTCAGACAGAACCTTGGTTGAACAAAAGTTCTGTACATTAAAACAGTGTGTCGGATCATGGTGAAAGGTTGTGATGTTCAAGCAGAGTTATCTGCACATAAAATAGGGCCAAAATAAAAAATAGGGTGTGAGTAATCTTTTCTTCCAGGTATTTGCTATATTATAAAGTATGGTTAGGGGTTTTGTGATTTTTTTTTTGGTCATATAGATTTTTACTCAGGTCACATGGTACAAAAATAAGCTACCAGACAATGTATTCACATTCACAAAAAACGTTCTTTACTCTCAGTGTGCAGTGTGGACTAAACACATGTAGGATGTCAGGGGCAGCAGATAAAGAGGGCCCACCCTCTCAAGTACGGCATGAAGGCTCCCTTCATTCTGTGACGAAGACAGCTGGGGATTTGACATCTGACACAGCTGTGTCAACAGACAATGCTGGCCAGTCACAGGGTGACAACAGCGGTGTCATGGATAATGAAGCAGGCAGCAGCGAATCCCCCAAACCACCTGGTTCTCCTGAACCAAACTGTGCTATTTGCTTGGGGCAGCTTGAGAACAAGTCCTTCACTGACAGTTGCTTCCACATGTTCTGTTTTGTCTGCCTGCAGGAATGGTCAAAGGTAAGTGGGCTAAAACTCACAGAAAGTGAGATTTCTGAGCATGGTATGAGTTGACCTGTGATTTGTCCCATTATTGTTGTACAGGAAGATCTGGTTGCATGCCAGTTCCATTTTGAGGGCACCACAACAGTAAACTAAAATGGCCAAGCAGGTTTATGTACAGGAGGCTGCTGCTTATTTGATTTTAGATTTCAGCTTGGTTTAATGTAAATTATATCTTTTTTCTTTCATGAAATTATACAACCTTCTATGCTACAGATATCCTCAATCTGTGAAATGTATCTCCCTTCCCCAGATGATAAGCAAGCATCAACTGTTTTAATTAGTTTGCTAGCGGAAAAAGTAAAAGCAGTTTTCTAATAAAGTATTTCGGAGTAATATGATTACTGACTAGCTGAGTTCTGTTCCAGCATTTAAAGAATGCAATGTAAATAAATGAGTGGCAATGATATGTGCTGCAGGTGAAAGCTGAGTGCCCGCTGTGCAAACAGCCCTTTAAATCCATCATCCACAATGTGCGTTCATACAACATGTATGACCAGTTCTATCTGGAGCACCGCACCTCACCTCAGCGACCTTTGAACCGATGGTACTGGGACAGGCATGCAGCCTTCCGCTTTATGATTCCATTTAACGTTGATCATCGCTATATGCGTCATCGATGGGATACTAATTTCCATCTCCGCAGCCACACTCATAGAACCAGGTCCAGACCCTCTGATCTGGAACCTTCTCTAATGCGGCCAAGTAGGCGTGGGATCAGGCTACAACAGAATGAAGAATCAGGAGAAAGAGATCCATTTTCTTCAAGCCGCCATCTTGTTTCAACAATAGACTTCAGACGACGACTGTATTTAAATGGTTACAGAGTGACTGGTGTGCGGACATCTTTGCGATACAGACATATATCACCAGAGTTCTTCAGAAACAATCCTGCCCAGACACACCGTCTGATTCCCTGGCTGAATCGTGAGCTGAACGCCCTGCTGTATGGGCATGAGTCACAGGTATGCACTTTAAGGCTTCAGTATTTGTGCTGTCATTGGGGGGGGTATGTCTTTAAACAATAAGTGTGTTAATTGGTTATATAGATATCTAGTTTGTTTTGTCTTTCTCTTTTGTTATAAACTTGCAGCCTGTACAAGCTACAAGAGGGCCTGCTGGGAGGTAAAAATTGAAGTATGGCATGTTGGCAGATAAAGTTTTGAAATACCTTGTTGATAGGAAAAATACAAAGTGTTTATTACAAGAAAAAAAACTTTAAAATATAGTATGTTGGGTGAAACATGAATCATGCTGTGTTGATAGATGAGAGATTAATGTTGACAGATACCATAACAAATTTGAAATGTGGCTTGTTGGTACTTATAGCTAACTCATTCATTATGCTAGGTTGTGCATCTGGATTGTTAATAGCTATCTTGTAAGTGGTGACCGTCTTGATTGAGTTAACATACAATACAGAGGTAATTCTAGGTTGCAGCCTTGTGGCATTCCTGCAAAATTTTGCTGAGAGGTGCATAGTTTGAAAGTCAGCACGACCATGCACCCACAAAGATACCATGCCTGGCGCACATTTGAACACGCTATGTGACGCTTAAAAAATAATTGTTGTCATTCTTCGGGCTGGTTTGAAACAGACAAGAATTGATGCTAATGATTGGACAGATTTCAAACTGACCAGTTGTTATCCATCTCTAAACTGCTCCAAATTTCGTGCCAGGAAGTAAATTGGTGATGCGCACACAGCAACAAAAATTTGGAAGGGGATTATTCTAAGGGTATCGGAAGGAAGCAAGTCAAAAATGAAGTGAAAGCGACCCGGCTGCTGGCACTGGTGATACTGCACAATGATACACAACAATCTGAAGAGCTAGAAATTTGTTTTCCAAGTGAATGATTGAAGTGCTCGATTCCCCCATTCTTGAAGGTAGCGCCGGAAGTTGCTATAACCCAATGCATGAACACAACCGGTTTTCGTGCTTTCCAGCGCAGACGGCCAAGATGCCACTCCACTAGCAATATATATCCGTGGAACAAACACAGTAATAAATGCCCACACTGCTAAAAACAGTGAAGTAGCAGAAAAGAATCAGATTCCTCAAAACAGCAAAATAATTAGCAGAAAACAAAAGCCTCTCAGGGTGTCAAGCACAGCCTTGTTTTAACATTTCATAAACACAGGGCATGTGTGTGTGTTTGGGCTAGCTACATTGTCCATAAACATACGAGGCATGTGTGTGATATACTGAGGATGTGTTAAAATGCATGACTCAATTATTTGAACAAAGCTGAACAGGAGGGTATTTAATAATAACAGTTACTCAGACTGGAGATTAAAAACAAAAAAAGTTAATGCAATCATGCCAGTTGAATCCAGTTTTTCCTGTTGTGACTGGTGGATGCCTCTGAAATGTTTTAATATTTTTAATCCTTTTTTTTTTCACAGGTGCAGTTTGTTCTTGAGCTCATTCAGGACCTCATCAAGCGGTTTGCTATTGACAGTGAGGAATTCTACCAGCATATTTCGCCATATATTGGACGCCACACTCGTCACTTTATGCACGAGTTTTCGACATTTGCCCGCTCACCTTACATTATGGGTGTTTATGACACAAAGGCCATTTATCAGCCTTCAGCACATATGGTTTCAAGCTCAGAGTCTTCTGGGGATGACAGTGATGTGGTTGTCATTGATGATGATGATGCTGAAGAGGCTGGGCGCCCAGCACATGATCAGAGAGGAAGTGAAGCTGCAGGTTCATTGAGGCAAACCCATGGCAATGAGCCCCCATCTGTGAGGCAGGAGTTCAGTTCTAGCTCTGATCAGACGCCAGCATCCAGTCAGTTAAGAATGTTGCTGGGTGGCTTAGGCTCAGCAAACAGTAGCACCAACTCAGGATGGGACTCACCTACTCCAGGACCTTCTTGGGACCTAGGAGGAACCTCAAACTCACCTGTCAATGTAGTTGACAGCTCTGACAGTGAAGCATCCACCATAATCAATCCAGTGGACCTAGGCTTACAGGATGGGGTTGACCGAGGTACGGCGGATGAATCAGGTGATGGGGATGAAGTCATTTTTGTTGGTTATGATAAACCTTGGGAAGAACGGTCACCAATTCAGTTATCATCAGGTTCTGATGATGAAAGTTATTCCAAGTTTGCTAAGCAGCTTGCTCGCAACCACAAACGCAGGTTGGCAGCTGCTGCCACTGGTGCCGAAGATCATCACTCTCAGTCTCGACACAGAATCAGATCACGGTCTCCAACACCACCTTCTGCATACTGCAGGTCAAGGTCCCCTCACGAAAGGAAGTCTTGTGGCCACAGAGAGGGTTCTTTGTGTAGCACTGGCTGCAGAAACAGATCATCATCAGCCTCAAGCAGCCAGAAACGTAATGACAAGAAACACAGAAAGCATCGTCCCAATAGTTCAGAAGACTCAGAAGTGTTGACTCACTCGTCCTCTGGAGGTCAAGGTAATGGAAGAAGTCGTCACTCTCGTTCCAGATCTTCTCATAAGAAACGCAAGCGAAACAGACTGGAGAATGAAGTGCAAGGTACCGACCAGTCTCGCAAGAAAAAACACAAGCACAAGAAGAAGCACAAGAAGCACAGAGAGAAATGTGAATCAGGACAGTCGAAAAGATACCAGCACTTGCATTCCACCAGCACTTCTTCAAGAAGGGATGCATGTAGCACTGCTTCATCCACAGAACAAGAGAGTCACAGAGAGAAATCTAAATCAGAACAGTCGAGAAGGTATGAGGACTCTCGTTCCAGCAGGACTCGTTCAAGAAGAGATGAGTGTAGCACTGCCTCATCCAGAGAAGAAGAGATTCATAGAGAGTCATCAGAAACTTGCAAGAAACATCCTTCTGGGCATAAAAAATCACGTTTGCAGGGCAGTAGGGACGGGTGCAGAGATGGGCGTCACTGTACACCAGAGAGGAGCCACAGCAGCAGCAAGAGTAGTGAGACTGACATCAACAATGGCCAGGCGTCTACTTGGAGTTCTCTTCATCTCCTGCTAAGCACTCATCACCAGTCACCATCAAACCACTCTACTTCCTATTTCTCTTTTCCCAGCATTGATGTTTCCTCTCAGTGGGAAAACTTAGGCAGAGCTTCTGGACAGATTGATCCATCTTCGTCATCCATGGCATCGCAGATCCTACAGTGTGAAAACAGCTCACAAGAACCTGTGGTGATCACCTCGTCAGATGAGAGTGACCAGGACTACAGGTCTACAGAGCAGAGTGGGGAGGACAACTCGGGAAGTGAACTGCCAGTGGCCCAGACGGTTGTTGTGCCATGCAGTTCTCGCTTGAATGTTCCAACAGATGGTATTAACTTCTCCAACCTTGCAGGTGATAGTTTGCGATCATCTGCTACAATGCTTGGACTGACAGAAGCTGAAAATAATGAGGATGACGTGTATATAGATGTTGACAGTCTGTCATCCAGTGACAAAATGTCAGACACAGAATCTGAAGAGATTCTTGATGTAGAATCTGTCAGCGAAGTGGAAGGGGAGCCACAGTCTGATGCTGGTCATGGTGGAGTTGCTGAAATATGTGCTGAACCAGCAGAAGAAGCTGCTCCTTTGTCGTTAAGCACCAACACCAACCAGGCCACTGCTGCTGTGGTACCCAGTCCATGTCCACCAGTTGTAGAGGGAATCCTTATGAAAGACGTCTTCATGGGTGTTACTCATAGTTCACAGCTTCTTTCTTGCCAGCCCTCAGTGGCAAGCTTCAATTTAGCTCTGGTTTCTCAAGACTTCCCTCTTTCACATTCCCAAGCACAAGACCAGAACGTTAGATCAGAAGAAGCCAGCTCTGCCTTGAACCCTTACACAGAACCAAATGCTGGCATCTTGCACCAGACTGCTTTCCAGAGTTCTTGTCACGAAGTCCATCTGTGCACAGATATGTCTGCTCAGGGAAGACAGGCAGATGGGCCCACCCCAAAAGCTTGTCATTCCCGAAACCAGAACAAAGAGATTCTTGCAAGTGTTACCCAATCTGCTGCTGCAGACAGCATGACAAGAGTGAGACAGGAGTCTGCTGGCAGTGTGACAGGAGGCAGACAGGAGTCTGCTGGCAGCATGCCTGTGCAAGCAAGACAGTCTGAGGCCAGTGGAGATGTAGCATCAAGCAGCAGCGATGAGAGTGTCAGTGAAGATGGTGAACTCATCATAGATGAAAATGACTCAGATGAGATCGAGTCTGTAGCAACAAGCAGTCATCTCGCTGGAATGTCCCATCCTGCTAACCACAATGTTTCAACCAGTTCAGTCAATGGGCAGGCAGATGATGCTGAAGAGGAGGATGCCCGGTATGGAGATGATGAAACCCTGGCTTGTCACAGTTCTTCAGCTCCAGAACTTCTGTCCGAGAATGAAAACGAGGAAGAGGCTCAAACGAGCAGTACATTGTTGGTCAGGTCCAGTCTGCTGACTTCAGAGGTGAATGCCCAGGGGCTCACAGATAACAGCCCGATGTGTAGCTCAAGCAGAAATTGCAACCTGGCAGATGATCACAGAGAGATATGCGATAGTTCATCGGATAGAGACGCACCAGATCCAACTGAGAGTAAAGCGTCCGATGATCAGATGTCTGCAAACATGCTCTCTTCCACAGACTTTGATCTGTCGTCGTCATCATCCGACGAGCTGGACACAACGGAGAGTCATGGAAGCTTGTCGTCCATGTTGGATGTTCCTGCCAGTTCCATTGGCATCACTGTTGGTACAAATGTCTGTGCTGTCAGTCAGTCCCAGATGTTTTTACTTGCACAGCATCAAACCCACACTTTAGATACTACATCTAATGTCAGGGACTCGGAACTCAGCTGCTTTGAGTCGATCGATGCAGATTCTTCCGGTAACAGTGAAAGTGGACCATCAAACTTGGAAGACTATGTCAGTGCAAGTTTTACTTTTCAAGAAGCTTGTGAAGTTGACAATTCCGAGAACCAACACTTGGTCAGGGCTGTTCCTGCTGCATGTGGTGGTGAGCGAGACTTTGAGGCTGACAGCTCCAGCAGCGATGATGAACTGGGTTCATCTGTTTCTAATGTCTGTGATCCAGAAGACAACAGTCAAATGGGTGAACCTGATGCTGTGTCCAGTTCTGGAGCCAACTCATTTGAAGGGAGTGAGAGATGTCTGCAACATGGCAGTCAGGCTGGACAAGCCATGGAGCAGTTCGAAAGCATGCCAGACACAGGGACACAGGAGATGGGCTGTGTTCCTTTTGCCAGCGATTGTCAGGGAATTGATGCCGACTCCTCAGGGAACGAGAGCCGTCAGTGGTCAGACTCTAGTTCTGAGGATGACACCGAGAGTGGTGTGGGTAGTTCTGGGGTCAACCCTGACCACTATACATCAGACCCTGAGGAGACTGTTGATCATGCCAGCCGATAGGAGGGTCATTCTAATGGACTCTGATCACCTACATGCATGCCAGTTATGTCTTTGTAATCAGTAGTGCAATTGTATGTACTCTTTTCAATGGTTTAAAGAAAAAAAATACTGTGTATACATATAAATAAACTGTTGGGTAATGTTTCTTTTAATTACAAGGAAATTAACATTTTGTAGCGGCAAATGCTTGTTTTATGTTGTGTGTGTGTGTGGCTACATGCTTTTGTGTATTTGCATATGCAAGCATAGCATGCATAAATATCATTAAATATGAACATACACAAGGTGAGATCAAGCTAGAGAAATATTTTTGGTTGCGAAGGGGTAGGAAAGCAGTGGTATTAAGATCCAGCAGAAAGATCTCATGAAAATAAAGCAGAAAGATGCCCTGAAAATAGGTAGAGACAGCTAGCCACAGAATAGCAGAGGTGTTGAAGTGGATTTAATATGTGGAGACTGTTAGAGGAGAAACAGCAAAACTATCAAAAGAGACTGATTATTTGTGTATCATAGTTGTCACAGCCATTTTACAGGCAGAGACCTGTTCCAAGACTGGCACTGAGCTAACTCCCTGCTTATCATGGCAACGTGGTGCACCACCAACAAATTAGTGCAAGGTTAGTTAGTGATGGTCATCTTGCAAGCAGGTTAACTTTGTTTCAGTGAATGCATCTTTCAGCTTGACCCTGTGTAGATGGCTTGCGTTAACATCAGTTGCAGGATTCCTGCTGTTGTCATAGCCTGTTGCTACTTCACCACCTACACAGGTCCCTAGGTAGGTGTGTGTTCTTTATGTGCTAGGTATCAGAATAGTTACTAGATACGTATATTAGAATACTACTAGTAACAACAATCTGCATGTGTACAGCCTCTACAACAACACTAGGTTCATGCTCTGAGTGCTAATCAGTTACTTGAAAAATAGCAACCGTAGAAAGTGTGCAACAAACGCACACAGTGACGGCTACAGATATGGAACAGTAGCCAGACTGAAGGCTGTGACCTAAAACTCCGATTGTTCTTTCAACAAATGAGTTTAAATGACACTGTCATCTGCTGGTCCTTTGTCACACGAGGGAGAGTGCTCTAAGATGCTGAATGGGCAAAACTGTGTTCACCAAAGGCTTTCATCCTGATTTTAGGAAAGGAGAGAAAAAGAAAATGAAGGTGCCAGCCTGATGTGCACTGAGGAGATCACAGAAGTAGGAAAGAGCAGAGCCTATAAAGACCCCAAAGAAGAGCGTAACAAGTCTGTATTCTATGCTGTTTTCATGTCTATATTCTATGGCAGCCCGGATAGAAAGCCAGTGGAAAGATGGAGAAGAGGGTGTGCATGACATGGAGCACTTGTTATATTGCAGTGTTTTGGAGCTGCTAGAGTTTGTGAGCAAGATACAGAGGCCAGCCGATATGCACTTCTGCAGATATCTGCACATTCTGTGAATAGATTGAATAGTAGGCATCCCTCCCTATCCTGTGTGAGGTGCACTCATGTCAGGTGCTGTTTCAGTTATTTTGGGGTTTATGTATGTATGTAGTTGTTTTCACTTCTTGCTGTTCTTTGTTAAGTCTACTGTAGGTAGAACTTCCATTGTGAGTTAAGGGCGGGCCGGTGGCTCAACAGTTAATGTCTGTCACCAATACAGTGAGGGTTGGCTGTCCTGGGTTTAGCTCTCGTCTCCAGCATGCTGTTCTTTCTCTGCATGTGGCATCTGTTTACAGGGCTGGCTGCCTTGCCGTGATATAGTCTTAGTTGCTGGCTCGGCGTAAAACACTAATCCCATTGTGAGTTATGTTTGAGACCAGCTGTGTCTTTGGTCACCTGCAGTTGTTTGCTGATTTCCAGATGAGGCGCTGTCTCTGTTTGCTTGTAGACAGGAATGGTTTCAGTGTACTGAGCTGGATAAGGTCCACACTAGTGTCTCACCTGTCCCTTGACCTGCATGAATGTAAGTGAATTCTCAGATGATGACACCATGTCAAGGCTTCAGGTCAATGTCTGTGCCTTGTCAACAATAACTGTTTGGTCCACTAGTGGAGACTGCCTTGTGCTCCTACTGCATGCAGGTCCCCACAGACCTGTTGATTGCCACTCAACCCCCTGCTCAACCTTGTGTTTGTGGGAGAGAGTCTCATTCCAGCCTCTTTCTTCGCGGTTGTCAGCCAGTTTACAAACTGGTGCTGCAATTGGTTTCATCTGTACAAAGACGTGCGAGGGATCATTTGGTGGATTAAGGATACAGCAAATAGCACAAGAATTACCACAAATCAGAATTAAGAAATGTAAACAAAATGGTAAGTCAGTTTGAGTGATGTAGAACATTGGCAAAATGGTTACTGCAAAATGTCGTGCTGGCGATGTTAGCATTAGTGGCTGTGTATTTATTATCATATTCTTTTCATCCAGCGTTTGATCCTGTGCTTAGTCTTGAGGTACCTATGTTTACTGCTGTCAGATTATTTTCCATGAAGTGTGCTTTCTGAAGTTGTTTTGTTTCAAGTAACAGGTTATTAACTGCTGGCAGGTTTGTGTTTGCAAAAGTCAACATCTGTCTTAGTTTACCAACAGGTCTGTGATTCAGAAAATGACTGTTATCATATCTACCCATCTTGCTGTTTGAGTTTTGTGATGGAGCTCACACATATCTGCACTTACTTACATAATTGCTAGTCTTGATGGTAGCAACACATTTTCTTGACAAGATCTACAAGTAGGATGGGATCTTCAAAGTATGTGCTATATAGAAAGGAAGATACCTGTGGTTTTCAAGACATACCTTAAGATGATGTTGGAATTAGGTAGGCAAACACCAGGACAAGCTGCAGTCAGCTGGACATTTTTTTAATCAGTTTTATCAAATATGTTGACCAAGGAAGCATTCATCAGAAAACGAAACCTTTTGGACACCATTTCTCATGGATGTGACCTAACCTAGCAGCACATGTGGGACAAGTGGGGCATGCCCCAGCAAATGTGTTCAACATATTTTTGTATTCCCCGAAATATGCTGGGACCCTTCATAGGGACCAAAAGGACTACTAGCCCTTGGTCACAACAGGCAAACTACTGAAATATTGTTGCAAGCACCAGCTGTTTAGGTGGAAGGAGTGAAAGCATCATGAAGATGGTCTTTGGTTGACGTCCTCAGACTGTGAGGACTTGCATGTTGTTTATGTACAAATGGAGAATTTTAGTGACACCAAAATGTTGAAACCCCCAAAGCATTTCAAAATGCCTTTGTGTGTGTGTGTGTGTGCGTGTGTGCGCGCAATTGTTGGAAAATAGTTTGTTCTTAGAAATTTGTGTTATAGCCATTGGGAGTGGGTTGTCAAACAAGTCTTTGCTGGAACCATGATCAATCACGTGCAAGATAAATCTGACAGGTCTACCTGTGTACAACTTGTTTTCAGTCAAGATCACTCAAGTTTCCCTGCTAGTGGGGTCAGTTTTATACTAAAACATTGTCACAGTAAGATTTTCATTGGACATAAAATGCAGTTGTATTTATTTGTACAGATGGTTTGTGGGTATGTAATGATGTATATAGTCTTTTACTGAACAGGAGGATTGTGAGTATATGGCTGAACTCGTGGCATCTCAATTCTATGCACACAAGCAAAGTGTGTTATGTAAATACTATTTTTGTTGGCTGTAAACATTGTCAAGACAACAGGTGCTGTGCTGTGTTCTTGCAGGTCAGAGATATCCTGTAAGGTTTTATAAAGCTCTTATATAATGCAGACACAAACAAAGTTCAGTACCTATAACTTGCTTTGCTGCTTCTACAGCCAGTATGTATGTATGTGTATGTGTGTGTGCACATGCAAGTGCATGCATGTGAGAGACTTCTAGAAAAATGACACAAATACCAGCTCAAGCCTCTTCTGTTCCATCACTTTTCACGTGAAAGTGGGTGTCACTACAAACAACTCACTAATGATGCAAGAACCAAAAAAGTCTATATTTATCTGACAGCAAAAGGAATGTTGATAACATCTTTTACAGGGCATGACATCTTCCTATAACAAGCCTTGTATATATATATTTTGAAATAATGCGTATCATGCAGTTAAAACCAGAAAAGAATATCATACTGCTGAACAACCCGCATAATGACGACCCACCACAAAGTACTATTTATTTTTGTACATACTTTGCCTTATACTTCTGTACATACCACTGACCGCAGATTTTTTAAATTCCTGTGTGTACAATGATAGTCTCTATTTCTATAAGCATATATTTTCCAACAACTTAGAATCTTGAATGCCATATCTTTCACCTGCTTGCATGCTGCTGTTATGATGAAATATATATGAAATTCAGATAACTTAGGAGTAACAGTCTGGTCAGATATTTTTGCAATCATGTGAAGCTCAACATGAACTTTAAGTCTAAACATTTAGTCACATTTCACAACTAGAGTTAATTCTCATCATGTTCACCCCCAAATCCATCTTGTATCACTGAAGCTTTCTTGACAATATTTCATGCCAGAGTGAATTGCACTTGTCAGTAGTTGATATTAAATGCATAAACATACAGAACTCGAGAAAGAATAAAATACTCAATGAAGCAAACTGCCCAAAGAAACAAGAAAGTCATGAGATAAAGGGAGCCTGACCAACGTCTGTTCCTGTCTACCCCAAACACCCTCAGGATAGGAACAAGTTTGTTTTTAATGGACAGCCGAGTAGACACAACACTTGAACAGATTCTACACACGGTCATAGACATGGAATTTCACTTTCCTTACAGCTTCCTTCTAGAGCAAGAGTGGGCAAAAACCATTCTTCATCCACTTGTCAGCTGCTCCCCAACAAAGCTGTTTCTACAGAGTGAGCAGTCGGTGAACGTTGCAGTAGGAAGCTAGTGTTGTGTGTTGGTCCTCAACTTGTACCGCAATGAACATCAAGACAGTCTGGCATGCTTCTAGACACATACATATGCTTCCCACCTACAATTACAAGCCAGTGGTAAAATGACCTCAACAGAATCCCTTTGCCATTTTTTAAATAAAGTGGTTTGGCTCCAATCTTTCACTAAATGAGAGACACTGCTGACCCAGACCCGAGACTGTAGACTTGAGCAGGTCATAACCCTTTGTGTGCTGTGCTTTTTATGTAAAGTCCTTAACTTCTCCATTAGGCGCATTGTGCGTGTAGTTCTTGTTAGGTGCCCTGGCATAGCAAAACTTTCCACAAATGTGGGATGACAGACAAAGCCCTTGTGTCACGTCAGGTGAAAGGTGTGCAGATGAAGAAATGACTTTCTGTGATTTCACAAGATAAAGTACTTTGACTTAAAAACTAGTTCAAGGCTTCAGGAAAATTACTGTTGATCGAAGAAGCCTGGTTGTATGAATGTGCTACTCATATTTTCTTATCACACACTTTTTTTTCTAATAGCACAGGTGACAATACCAGTAAATAATTCTAAATGGAGATCAACAGAGGATGTAAAGACAGAATAGCAAAAAATATCTCCTGACTGCCAATAAGCATAACACAATTACAAATTTAGTTGGTGCGTAACTGGTAGTCGCCATTCTGCGTGATATATCGCACCCAGGGTAGTGCCTGGTATCCACTCTTTTCTATGATCTTCAGGTAGCGCACCTGTGGAAGGCAGAGATTGGTTAGTAAGATTGAACCGAAGATATAATGACTTGAGAATAGGAGATATAATGACACAGAACAGGAAATTCAAACTAAGTGTTTTCTTCATTTTATTCTTAAATTCCTACCTACCACCAAATTTTCATTTATGCTGCTGCTGAATCGTTAGAAAATGGAAATATCAAATCCTTAGGGCTATCGTTTGTGCACTTTGACTTCAACTCTGCAAATGGTGTGCATGATACTAACCTGAATTCCAGAGACTGTGAAATAGGGAATCTCAAACTTGATGCTGATGGGAGGCCGGCCTTCCGTCTCCTCATTTTCCACACTGGGGAGCCCGAAGTGGGCACGCATGAGGTACTCCTTGCCACCCTATCATCAGGAGCAAGAAATAAGGATTTCCTTCTTTTTACACCCTGCCCAGCCTCAACATGTAAGGTGTCCTGTATACACCAGCATTTCCAAGTAAGACCTGAACTTTCAATAAAGTTTACTTCCTAATACACTAGCCATTCCATTATATGTATCTATGTCTCAACACACTGGATTGTGGGAGTACGAGTGTTCATCTACATGGAGTACACAATAAACTGTATGTTAAGCATGAAATAATAGGGACAAGAGGATACGAAACTATTCCTGGGTTACTACTAACCCTAATCCTAAAGTAAATCTCTGATGATGACAATGTGTCAAGTAAATAGAAGAAGCACAGTGAGCTCTATAAAAATAGGTAACATGAACACAGTATGTGATGGTCTAATGAAGCTGGTATGTAATGGGACGCAATGTAATCTTCAGAGTAACGACATCTTACAGGGAAAGACTTGATGCTCCAGATGACGCTGTTGATTTCTGGGGAGTATTTACAGCTGCCTACTGTTGTCTTGAACTTGGGTGAGTCAGCGTCTGTTGGCACGGGGATGATGATCTCAACATTATTTGCTGTTGACCGCCGCTTGAACTGACTCTTGGCCTGAAACAAGTAGTTCTCTATTAACAAGCAACTCCTCGCACTTCGCCATTATTCCCTTTCTAACAAGGAACATTGGCAAAATAAATGACAGTCTTCCATCCTTGTACATGACATGATTTTTTTTTTAAATTTGGAAATGCAAAACTTTAAACTTTTGATGGGCAATTCAGCCAAGCCGATTATGTTGTAGCAGACTCTGGTATTCCTGACTTAGTGAAGATTTACAGGTCCACTCATATATGATGCTGCACGATAAACTGCAACAAGGGTTCTTAAACGTTTACCTTAATCATGTATTCAACACGGCTGTGTGCATGACGCTCAATCACAGACTCCACCCAAATTAGAGGCTTCACCTGTAAAGTACATGAGTGTTAAGGTGATAGGACATCCTAAAGATTACATCACTCACATGGGTGTTAAGGCAACAAGGCATCAGTTCAAACTCATAAAAACAACATCACTTACATGAGTTAAGGGGATACAACATCAGTTCAAACTCAACGTGACTACATTACTTACATGAGTGTTAAGGCGATATGACATCAGTTCAAACTCCCCATCAGGAGGGATGAAGGAGATGGTCCGGTCATTTTCAAAACGTGACAGACGTACACACTGGTGAAACTTTACATCTTCCAGCTCCACAGACTTGCTCTTTCCTCCTGTACAAACAGGGTAAGTAACTCACCAAGCTCTGGACAGCCATGTCTCAACATTATACCAATAAGGAACTTGCTCTCACACGTGCCCTCTGGTTGATATATGCATACAAACAATGTAAACAAGACCACTTATACATAGCAAGCAATGTAAACAAGACCACTTATACAAAGTGAGCAGCATGTTGTTATAATTTAGTTTTTGTTTGTTCATTTACACCCAGAGTTTCAAACAGTATTGTTCCTGAGTGAAAGTAGACAATGTAGATAATCTTGTAAGTTATAAGTTAATTTTAGATTGTTTAGTTAACCTTCTTTCCATGTTTTTGGATGAGAATGACAACTAATTCCCTTTGCTTACTTCCAGTGCTCTCAAAGAGAACTTTGTCGTTGAGTCCCAGCCGAAGCTCTGGCATGCCAGACAGAAATACTCGCATCTTGACGCAGCCAACAATTTCACTCCGTAATACATTGCCATTGGCACTAACCTGCACATTAGAATATCTCCAGTAGTCAGCAAAAAAAAAAAAAAAAAAAAAAACGAAAGAAAAGAAAAAGCCCCACAAGATAAACACTTTATACATCCCACAGGCACACTGCCAAGTATCGGTTCATAAGACAACTAGTTTAGAGAAGTTCTCAAAGAATGCCTGTATATATGTGTTACACTGGTGATCAAACATCTAAGTACATCTCTGTCTGCCTTATCTACACACACTGGAAATATTCTGTAAAATGTCTGCTGAGAAGAACTGTAAACACTTTAGTCCTATAATAAGTTTACAAAGAAGGTAGTTTTCTGAGCAAATAGCTCAAAAGAAGTCCTGGAAACCATGCAGACAAAAACTGTTAATAGAGAAATTGCATGTAAACATATGCTAAGTAGAAGTGGTAGGAGTTGATAGGTTGGTGACACGACAGCTCACCAGTAAGTTGACTGACTCAATGACATCCAGGAAAACTTCATTCTTGCGATACTTGACACCTTCAGACCGCCAAGACACAGCATTAGTCACTGCCATAGGAGGGCGTGGTGCTATCTCCAGTTTCTGACCTTCTTGGGTTATGTATCTGATAACAGATGCAGCAAACTATTATCAATGGGAAGTGCATAATATGGAGAGCATGCTTAATAAAGAGAGCTAACATATACCAAGTATGCTCTGAATGTGAAAAACGTCAGTAAACAGAAGACTAACAGGTTATGAAGCAGAAGTTACTGGGACCGAAACTAATAATAAGGGTGTTTCAGGGCTTCTGCTAAGGCTAAATTCTTCAGATTTCTAAGGGGTCCCAGGCTAACTCTAAGGGGTCCTTTTACAATGTGAAAAAAAATCACAGGTACTAGATGGAAGAGGGCATGATGATGTGGGTTCACAATCTTCATTATCTTGCTGTTTGTCTTCACCCTAACTTTCTTTCCGTTTCTGAGACGATGATTTTAAGCACGCTGCCAACGACATCTTGAAAATAGGTTAATGTAACTCTTTCCTGAAAGGGTTAAAAACTCAGTGCAAGGGAAGTTACTCTCACCTTGTAGCAGACGACAACAATAGATTGGGCTACGATGTCAGACACTACACTTAACCAATTTTGTATCTGGTTTTTGCCCAAATTTGAAGGGGTCCCCTGGGACCCCATTGACGAAAATTGAAGGGGTCCTCCGAACTTTTAATGCGTACTGTACGCAATTTTTTGCGTTAGCAGAAGCCCTGGTGTTTGCACAGCATGGAATCTGTGGCCAGGCTCTCTCTCTCTACACTTCATATCACTAAGCTAAGTGTACAGCGATATGCTAAAACATAACCACTGATACAGAATACAGTAATAATTTTAGGAGTTGACAATCGGGTACTTACTCTTGGAGAATCTTGCTGTCAGTGGTCTGTGGGTAGCCAAAGTCCATGACTTCATCCAAAAGCTCATAGATAATGACAAAGTTATCCCTGATGCTCTCCTCCTCCAGCTCCTTGAAGTATTCTACAAAGATCTAAAGCACGACATCCAAGGTGAGTCTAGACAGTATGACAAACAAGGTGAGTCTAGATATAGTAAGACAAGCTCAGTCTAGATAATATGACAAACAAGGTGAGTCTAGATATAGTAAGACAAGCTCAGTCTAGATAATAGGACAAACAAGGTGAGTCTAGATATAGTAAGACAAGCTCAGTCTAGATAATATGACAAACAAGGTGAGTCTAAACAGTATGACAAGCAAGGTGTGTCTAGACACAGACAGTAATATTAATAACTGAAGATTTATATAGTGCATACTCACACTCTGCTAAAACAGGGATGAGACAGGGACTACATGGATAGAAAATGAGGGATGGAAGAATGAACAACAGTACTGATGACAAATAGAAGACAAATATAGAAAATGCAAAGAGGCGCCAAGTAACAAGAACTAAGAATATAGTGATTCTGCAGAGGAAGATGGGTAGAAAAGTAGTAAAAAGTGGAGAGCGAGAAAGGACTAGCATAGTGTGGACTGTGTTAGGAGTAATGCTCAAGGAAGAGGTGCGTTTTCAGTGCAGATTTGAAAAATTCAATTGTAGGAAGGTGGCGGATATGGAAGGAGCGAGTTCCATTGTTTCACTGCAGAGTAACCAAAAATCCTGTGACCATATGTTGTTGTTCTGGTTACAGGAACAGTTAGGATACGGTCGTCAGACAAGGAGGGAGTTGTCTGGCCGGGATGTAAGGGAAGAGAAGTTCAGAGAAATAATCAGGGACAAAGGAGAACAAAGGAGAGGAGTGACATGGTCCCGTTTCCTGGCTCTAACACCAGACGCGCAGCGGAGTAATGTACTTTCTGGAGTTTCTGAATGAGGGATGAGGGGCAGCCTGCCAGCAAGGAGTTGCAGTAGTCAAGTCGAGAAAGAACAAACGCACAGACAAGAGTGTTGGTAGCGCGTGTAGAGAGAAAATGATGGATGCCACTGATCTTACGGAGCTCATAATAGGCGGACTAACAGACACACAACTGACAGTTCATCACTGATTGAGTAGCTGGACTGCAGGTGGCACAAACAATGTCAGGATGATAGACAACACCCTTGTGGGGATCTGGTGCTTGTAACATCATCAGAATAATGACTATTTACATAAACCCTCAGCTGTGTGCAAGTCAAATAATCCACTATCCACAAAACCCCTTGATGTGGAAGATCAAAATTAGAAAACAGTCTAAAAGGTAGAAAATAGTTGCACAGTATTGAATTCAGAACTATAATCTGTGAAAAGTAATCTAGCATGCATCTTGGGCTTTTCTAAATGTTTATGCAGTGTGCTCAGAATGAACAACTTGGAATCGTCAACACCCCTCCCCTTCCTATAAGCGAATTGCAGTGGGTCCAATTTACTCTCTATGGATGCTAGGATACGATTTTTGACAATTTTCTCAAAAGGTTTCATTATGACGGAGGTTAGTGCTATTGGCTGAAAATCTTGAGAAATTATTGTCATCATCGGAGACAAACGACTGTCTAAGTTCCTTAACTTTATCAGAAAAATAATGATTCTCAAAACCTGCACAGAAATTATTCACAACATTTGGCAAGTATTGATCAGTCACACCATTAAGTTTTCTAGTATAAACAACCTTCTGATCAGCAGAACCCCTGCCAGGCATAACGAAGGTCACCGGCACAGTATCTTGTCTTTATACTCTCTTTTTGCTCTCTCAATTGTGTCCCTTACATCTTTATTCACAGATCTTTTTGTCAAGGAATCACTGGTGAAAACAAACCACTTTTTTTTCTTTACTACATACTTCAAGCTCCTGGTTACACACGGTTTGTTATTTGGAAATATTACAATGGTTTTACTAGGTATCACAGAATCAACACAGACAGAAACATGCGAAGAAACAACATCAGTCAGTTCATCTAGGCAGTCACACGAATCATAGAAAACATCTCACACTGTAAAATCAAAACAACCTTGCAAATTTTCTAGGGAGATATTCTATCCTCCTAGGGAATTTGCAAGGTTGTTTTGAAGGGAAACTGACAACAGTTGGATATCAGGGGTGCAGATTGTTTCACATACTATTACACTTTTAAAATACCTTTGGTTGACATACAAACAAACGAGATGATGATAGTTTATGAAGATTTCAATTTTTCTGCATCTATCTTTCTTTTCAAAAGTAATGGCTACACAAGTGCATAAGTGAAGTTGATTAGCAGTTTTTCATCCTTTTCGAGCCTATTTCTGACCCTGAAGTTGTTCTTCGTCATCATAAGAAATGTTTATTCATTTCTACATAGTGTCTAACCATTAAAGTTTCCTGAATATCAGACTAAACATGGCAATGAGGATTATTTGTGCATAAGCCTGTATCAAAATTTTCTTTCTGGAAATACAATGATATATTTAATTTCCTTTGGATTTACAAGAAAGTGCATTTTCACAATGGAATAAGGTAAGAAGACATTCTTTCTGTTAACTTCTTGAATTATCACTTTGATTTATTTTTCTCTCATGTTTACTTATAAATAAGTTTTTTAATAAATAAGATTTTTGAAAATACTTCAAATGTGTGTGCACCTGGGTATTATAATCAAAGGTCAAGGCCCACACTAAATGTGTTAAAGCAAAGATACCCAACAAGCCCTTTACAAGCTTGATACATTCCTCAAAATGTTCTCATGTGAATTCTCTAAAATGGTAGTCATAATTACCATTTATTTAAAAGTAAATATTTGTAAAACAATGCCAAAATATGTTTTTCACCTGAACTAACTTGTGAAGGAATGAAAACACCAAGGCTATATTTGCATTCTTTTTGCTTGTGGCAACTAAGTAGAGGTTGTTATACTTGATGTAGATGTAGGCAATTGGACCATGCTGTATCACCGGCGTCACATTGCTTTCATCTTCCTTCTCCATCACCAGGGGCATGAACTTGTCAATGACTGACATGTCAATGTCGCCTCTGTAGTTGCGGCTGATTAGGACCTGAGAACACCAATGCCAAAGCTCAACATGCATTACAAGATGCAAAGAAAAGTGAAGAACACTTAAAAGGCTCATGGGTAAATCACTCTTTTCGTATTCAACGAATGGGTACATTAAAAATGGTAAAAGACACCGGAAGAAGAAAAGTAGGCTCAGCCTTATGCATGCTGTTCTCAGATGATGATGGTAATGATTGACAGAATGTCTTATCCCACTAACAAAGCCAGACTCATGATGCTTACATGCATAACACAATGTAGCATCAAATGTGTCTTACAAATTCATTCGCCATCATTTAAATCATAACTACTCACTTAGTCTCGCTCTCTCTCTCTCACATCCACACATACAGAGGGTGGGGGGAAACTGTTGTACCCAAAGAAAACCGCAGATGGTCACCCCTGTGAGCAGGTGTCACATTCAAAGTGAAAGATATGTTGGAGATGAGATACAAACCCACAACACTTGATTCTCACTGTCGTGGTGACAGGCCTTTTAGGCAATGCACTACCAACTGCAGTACAGGGTACTGATGAATGTCTAACAGTTCACTGCCCCTACTGGCAGCAGACTATGGATACCTTTACCTTTGACTTTAATGAATGTTTTAGCAGGTGATTCTAAGATAAATATCAGGTTCTTCTGAAGAGTGATTGTCACTGTCACACTGTCCCATCATTGTCTAAACATCAGGTCTCATAAGTGTTTCAGCATCTAATTAAAGCTATCAAAAATAATTGTAAAATGCTTACTTTTCCCTTGACATCAAGGATGTACACAGCTGATGCAGACATGATGACTGCTGGGCTGTTTGTCTTGAATCAGGGTGAGTATTTGACTAATCTGCAACAGCTCAGAATTAATACAAATAACTGATGCTTTCCATAAAAAAGGAGGTGAGGAAGGCAGTAAACCTGACCATTTCCAGCTCAACTAACTTACAGTGATGGTTGCATCAGTGAATAGTAACATCAACTGTTGACCGCTCCAAGTACCATGGTAATAATATATTATCGAATTAAAAATATATTTGAGTCATCTGTCTATAATATTGCAGTTGACTGATGTTTATAATTAGGTGCAAAGTGTTGCATATTTTATAATAAATGCTTTAATCTCACCTATGAAACTGAATATTGTGATAGTGGTGGTACAATTATTATGGCTTTCACCCCCACCCTACCCCCATATTTTACTTACAGTCCACAATTTCTGACACTTTTTAAGTCCAAATTTCATGCAGTAACAATAGGATATTAAGAAAACTTAAAAGGATTGTTTATTTTAAAACGTCAAAATTAGAAACGATGACAGTTGATCTGCCTGTTAAGTATAATAACCGGTGGTTAGTTATTTGACATCAGCAGTCCACGGACCTAAAATGACACTAATACGTCTTATGTATTTGTTGATTTATTTGTACTCTTAAATTTCTTGTTGCTCAGCTAGCACTTTTATTTCTTGATCCCAGTTCGAGACCTTGTTTTCACGAGTGGGTAATGTAGGTGGTGGTAAAATATAATTTGTTCAAGTTACCCACCTGATCATCAATATATCCTGCCACTCAACTCACGGCTTGGATTGATTTTTAAACAAGAAGGGTTTCTAAGATAAAATCTACTAAAACTAGCTTTCAGTCCACTTTTTCGGCTTCAATATTTTCGTGAACGCGAAGCTGACGATATGTAACTTCGTGGTATTATCACTCATTCTGCTCCCGGGGCGGTCAGTGATGTTATCGACAGTTCGTGAATCTTGAACAAACACTGATAGGCAGTGGTAAATAAATAAGATAGCTTTAGATGTTAAACAAACTTGGAAATATAAAACTATTTAATAAATAATCTACAAATCTTAAAAATTGCCATTAAAACGCTGTTTACCTGTATTATAGTAAGTGGTCGATGAACATACCAACCGGATATTCGGCCACAAAGTGTTGCACAGACATGCGCACTTGATACTCGGTAGCAGACGTCTTCCTGTCAGACGCCATGACGTCGTACCAAATAAATATCATATACAAGTTCGTGGTCGTACGCTGGCTCGTGCTGCAGCCAGATGCCATGGGATGAGCACAAACATGTATTAACACGTCCATGGTGTCAGGAAGCTGGAGCAAGGTCACTTTAGGTATCCACCAGACACCAGACGTACTGACTTTGCTCCTCTGGGGTGAGCACGGACGGGTATGATACAAGTTCGTGGGGCGAGGGTAGGTGAGCGGATCAGCTGCAGTGTTATTTCCAGAAAGTAATCAATAGGAACAAAAAGTCGAAACAACTCACCCCAATCCCTCTTCTCTTCAAAGCTTTGAGGTTACATTCTAAGTGCCCCTTTCTTGCCAACTGTTGTTGTCATTTGTGACAATGCTGGTCCTGTCAGGTGAGTGACATCACCGATGGTAGGCCCTAAATACTAGTACTTACTATCTTTGGGGACATCATAGTCGCTTTGTCACGCGTCTCATAATAGAGAAGTTGACTTCTAGGGCACATCAATGTATTACAGAGCACTTTCAGTAATAGAAATATGTACAACTCAATCAATCAGTCGATCTGTAGACGTGTGTGGCTCTGGCTTGAGGCTGCTACTACACACACCCCAGATGCCACTGTGGCATCATCAACTGATTAATGATTAAGATCATAACCCTATTTGCAGGATGACCCTCCTGTAATGTGTTGACGAAATCAGTGTTTCAATTAATTTTATTCACCACTTTATTTCGTAACCGAGAAGAATGTGCCGCCATTATTGATCACTGAACTCGTTGCTAGCAAATATCGTGGTGTTGATATTGTGTTGATCACTTTTAAATTGTCATCGACATATTCCTATTATCGACTACCCCCTCTGACTACAGCAAAATATAGTGTGAGTCATCGGCATCGCGAAGGAAAGCTTTGCTAGAGGATATATACGTCGTTAACGCTGCTCACCCTTGCGCGCGGTCATGGAATTCCGTCGTCACAAATATCTCTCTTTACACGGTGTGTGTATATGTGTGTGGGCGCGCACGAACGTGTGTGTGTGCGTAGTGAGTGTGTGTGTATGCACGTACGTGTGTGTGTGTGTGTGTGTGTGTGTGTGTGCACGTACGTGTGTGTGTGTGCGCGCGCACGTGTGTGACTGTTTTCTTCCTTTCACATCACATTTCATTCTTTCCTGCGACCATCTGTTAACTATACTCGTCAAGAAAAAGATGGCAGATAAGTAATGGTAAAGTCATCTTCATCTCTGACAGAAGTGATCTGACCTTGCGTCTTGGCTTACGTCGTAAATTAAAAAAAAATGAAAACAAAAGAGTGAGTCAGAGAGAGAAAGAGAGTTGAAGAAGAACAGCCGTGTCGGTGCACTACAGTTCCCAAGAATAGAAGACATCTTGCGAAACGGGTTCGTCCTTGAAAAAAATCCCCTTTCACATCGGAGGAGTGGAAGGCTGAGCTAATTTGTTCTTTTTCTTTGCAGACTGTTTAGTCTTGCGGAGCCGACCTCACTTCATGGATGCAGGCCGCCTGGCGCTCGGTCTGCGGTCTCACAGACGGGTAACCACTTGCTCGTGAGAGCCAACATGAAGCAGTGTCAGCAAATCAATCAGTGAGCTGCCTGCAGTGGCCACCCCTCTCTTCTGTCATTGATTCTCGACCGTAGATTCCGAGCGGATTACCGAAAAAAAAAAAACTACAGTTGGTCTGATACCCAACCTTCGCTTCCATCCCCTCTCATTTCAGTCGTGTCTCTTGGTCGCACGGGGGTCGTCGTCGTTGTACCGACATGAGGACCATCTTGTCTCGCCCTCCAAAATCCACATTTTCGGGTTTTTTGGGGGGATGGGGGTTGGGAGTAGGAGAGGGGTGCTGAGCACGAGATTGTGGGAGAACGGGACAAAGAGGGGATCGAAGGGACGAACTGGTTTTAAGAAAGGGCTGCACCACCAGAGCTGTGCGACCTGCTAGCAGTAAATGTATTGCACCACTGAACTGCTGCTGATGTTGCTTAAAAAGACAGGCAGAAACAACGGTGGAGGGAGGGAGTGCGGGAAGGAGGGTACGAGAAAGGGGTGGGGGGGGGAGAGAAAGCTCGGAAGGGTGAAAGGTCGTCAATGACGGGGGCGAGGGTGGAAGTGACGTCATGTTTGTCTTTGGTGGGTCAGAGCCACAAGCTTGGTGTCGTGTCCAACAGTTTTGTGGGAAATGGCGGTCTGTGAATGTGTGTACTTTAGCACTGCACTGTGTGAAATCCTGTTTTATGAAGTCGCTTTCTGTGAAATCGTGTTCTACTATATATAACACTCTTACAAACAGTCACCGAGAAGAGACTGTTGTCATACATTCTGCTGACCTTTAGCGTATGTGTGTGTGTGTGTGTGTGTGTGTGTGTGTGTGCGTATGTGTGTGTGTGTGGACTAGTTCTCTCTAACTCCTTGATGCCCTGATGTGATATTCACAATGCGAGGACTGATGGAGCGTCCTGCGAGTAGACAAGAGACTTGGGCGAGCAATGGCGTGTGCACATAGCACATAGCCCTACAGACTACAGCAGCCTGTCTCTTGTCTCTGTAGCCCCTTTTTCACGCTGGTTTCTGCAATGGCCGACCAAAGTTCCATCCCACCCTCCACCACACACACCACCACCACCACCACCCTTCTTTGCGAAGAGCTGGTGAAATTAAAGGAGGCTCCAAAGATAATAGAGAGCTGGCAAGATTAAAGGAAACACCACAGAGAGCAAACTCGTGGCTGCCTAAGGTCGTGTCACTTGGAAAAGCCGGGGTAGGGGGGGGGAGGGATGCCGCTTTTCCTCCCGCTCCCATGCGTCTACAGAAAACGATGCTCTTGAAAAACACAGCCATGCCGCTGTCCTTTATTTGTACACGTGTTTTATATAAAACATGTGAATGAGAAAATACCAGAGCAAAATAGTTGATATAAGGCAACCTTCCTACCCTAACTTTGCCAGTTCGGGGTGCAAGTGTTTCCGCAACGCACGTGCACAAAGATGGAGGAGGGGTCGTGATGTAACAAACATCACGTTGCCTTTATTCTACAATAAATTACCAATTGTGGCTTCTTTCATACTCCTGTCTCTGCAAAAGAATCCTGTTTGATGTATTTTTTCACACAAACACTCTTTTTTGAACTAATGTGCACTCACCTGGGTACATACACACGCATACCCTGGAAGCCGCCGAGGGACAGGAGTGTGTTGGGAAGAGGAGCAAAAGACAAAGACGAGATAATGAGCTAAATTAGTATCAGTGGCATTAACCCTAACCCAGACGAGATAATGAGCTAAATCAGTGTCACAGGCGTAGGGCCAGGGTAAATTGTCTTCCCCCCTCGCCATTTCCAGCCGCACGAGAAAGCAAAGGAAGTGAGAGGGCGGGAGGGAGAGGCTTGATGTCCTCCTAGCCGGCAGCCGGACTGCAAGTTAATTAACTTTAGCGGCTCGAGAGAAATTACTTTGCCACAGAAACACGTGCAGCAAGAACGCGGACAGTTGACTCTGTCTTAGATAATCTGTCTGCCTGTCTGACTGTGTGTATGTCAGTGTGTCTGCTTTACACCATGCCTCCCTGTTTGTGGGGACGACGACGACGACGATGATGACGACGATGATGACGACGACGATGACGACGACGACGATGATGATGATGATGATGATGGCTCGTGATGCGTTTTGTTGGTGTTCCTTGGAGCAGGCAGACAACACTGGGGCTATGAAGCGGAAGAGTGAGAGCGAACTACTCAAGCGTGAGCAAGTCTTTTTCTGCTACTTCATACTTGACAGCAGATTGTCACTTGTGTGACTGTCAGTGTGTACCAGCATGTCCTACACACAAACACCTTCACTGGGGACCAGCGCACTGACTGCATGTCTGCATGACTGCCTGTACTCAGACGATGGAGTCAAGCGGTCTTCCCCTCCGATTTTAATGACTGATAATAATAATAATAATAAATAATAAAGAGTTAGTTATACATTTGTATGTCAGTGAACCAAGCAGTCAACCGGCCAGCTGGTCAGTTAGGGTCGAGCTGCCCTTTGTGGCTTTGGCTGAGGGAACAGAACAAAAAGAAAGAAGTTGAGGTCTTTTTTGTCGTGAAACTTTGTGTATTCTGTGATTGTGATGACTTGAATGTTTGTGTATTCTGTGATTGTGATGTCTTGAATGTTTGTGTATTCTGTGATTGTGATGTCTTGAATGTTTGTGTATTCTGTGATTGTGATGTCTTGAATGTTTGTGTATTCTGTGATTGTGATGTCTTGAATGTTTGTGTATTCTGTGATTGTGATGTCTTGAATGTTTGTGTATTCTGTGATTGTGATGTCTTGAATGTTTGTGTATTCTGTGATTGTGATGTCTTGAATGTTTGTGTATTCTGTGATTGTGATGACTTGAATGTTTGTGTATTCTGTGATTGTGATGTCTTGAATGTTTGTGTATTCTGTGATTGTGATGACTTGAATGTTTGTGTATTCTGTGATTGTGATGTCTTGAATGTTTGTGTATTCTGTGATTGTGATGACTTGAATGTTTGTGTATTCTGTGATTGTGATGACTTGAATGTTTGTGTATTCTGTGATTGTGATGTCCTGAATGTTTGTGTATTCTGTGATTGTGATGTCTTGAAGGTTTGTGTATTCTGTGATTGTGATGACTTGAATGTTTGTGTATTCTGTGATTGTGATGACTTGAATGTTTGTGTATTCTGTGATTGTGATGACTTGAAGGTTTGTGTATTCTGTGAGTGTGATGTCCTGAATGTTTGTGTATTCTGTGATTGTGATGACTTGAATGTTTGTGTATTCCCTGAGTGTGATGGCTTGAATGTTTGTGACCAGGCAGATGAATGTTTTGACAACTACATCACATCATACACCAGTGTCATCAAGGCTATAAACTCACTCTAGTAGCTGAGGCTATAAACTCACTCTCGTAGCTGAGTAGCTGAGACTATAAACTCACTCTCGTGCTGAGACTTTAAACTCACTCTCGTAGCTGAGCAGATGAGACTATAAACTCACTTCAGTAGCTGAGACTATAAATAACTCACTCTAGTAGTTGAGACTATAAACTCACTCTCGTAGCTGAGACTATAAACTTACTCTCGTAGCTGAGACTATAAACTTACTCTCGTAGCTGAGACTATAACCTTACTCTCGTAGCTGAGACTTTAAACTTACTCTCGTAGCTGAGACTATAAACTCACTCTCGTAGCTGAGACTATAAACTTACTCTCGTAGCTGAGACTATAAACTTACTCTCGTAGCTGAGACTATAAACTTACTCTCGTAGCTGAGACTTTAAACTCACTCTCGTAGCTGAGACTATAAATAACTCACTCTAGTAGTTGAGGCTATAAACTCACTCTCGTAGCTGAGACTATAAATAACTCACTCTAGCAGTTGAGGCTATGAACTCACTTCAGTAGAAGCTCATGAAAACACAGGCGATCTGTTTTTCTAGTGAGCGCACTCAGATTCTCCTCCCAAACAGAAAATAGCAAAGTTGTGTCGCTGCCAGCAGCCTGCTGAAAACACCCATCTTCACTCCACTCACCCCCACCCCACCCCCATCTCTTGTTAAAAAATCTCCTCCCTTGACCGTTGGAAACATTCCCTCCCTTGTCCCTATAAAAATTCCCTCCCTTGCCAGTGCACTATTTCTTACCCTTTCTCTCCCCCCCCCCCGAGCCCCGGGGGTCTTTTTCACGTGCGACTGATAGCACGTTGTGAATGTCGGCAGGAGTGTAGGGCGCTGACCAACAGCTCACTGACTGGCGCTCACCTTCCATCTCTCGCTTGCCTCCTCCACCTGAGCCCCCCCGCCCAGAGGTCAAAACCAATGTCACCACCGTCTGTCCATTCTCACCCCACAGACAGTCTACTGACTCTACTCACACTGAGTCTACACGCGTCCTTCACCTGCCTACCACTATTGCTCAGTGTCCCGCTCACCTGTGGCGCCTCTTTGTGAGTTGTGCTCACAGCTCACCACTTGACATCAGAGCGGACAAGTCGAGAAAGGGACTGGTGAAAGGTCTCATGGGAAATCATGGGGGGGGGGAGCTCGGGGGTCAGTGTGACCAACACGTGCTTACCCCAATGTTAGACACACGCGCCCATATGTTAAGCGCGTGCACACACACAGACACACTTGCCCAAACCTCAAACTCACTTACCCGTGTTAAGCATACACACAAATGTTAGACACACTTACTGAAATGTTAAGAAAACACACACACACACACATGCACATGCTAGACACACTTGCAAGAAAAAACCTCTGGGTGGTGGAGATGAGAGGAGATTGTACTAACCCACGATCGAGTTTGTAGCTGATCCTGGGAGGTAATCCAGGAGGACCAGGAGCAGGAGCAGGAGAGACTGAGAGCTGGCAGGCGCAGACTAAAAGGGGAGACAATTAAGAAGTGGACTGTGTGGGTATGGATTTTCTCCTCTTGCAGGCGCACCTTTAGAAAGAACGCAAGCTGCGTCAAAGTCCCAAAGTCTGGGGGTGGGGATGGGATGGGGGCGGCATTCTGCCCTGGATTGTGGGGTTAGTTTGCTGCACGACCCTGCACTTCCGCAAGCAGTGACGTCAGTGGCGGCAGGGGTCGATGGCGGGTGGACTGGGCCGTGCTACGTCACCCAACGGCGGCTTCAATCGAAAGATGTGATGAGTGAGCCGAGCTTTTCACCTCCCAGCTTAGAGTGGAGGGCCAGGCGCCTCTCGCTTCACTCCCAACATAAATATTTGAGACACGGCCTTACAGCAGTTTGAGTCGACTCTCTTTCAAGAAGCAAATTGCATCCTTCACTCTGTCTTCACACTCCCAGTGTCGTCACCCTTCCTTTACTCTGTCTTCACACTCCCTATGTCGTCACCCTTCACTCTGTCTTCACACTCCCTATGTCGTCACCCTTCACTCTGTCTTCACACTCCCAGTGTCGTCACCCTTCCTTTACTCTGTCTTCACACTCCCAGTGTCGTCACCCTTCACTCTGTCTTCACACTCCCAGTGTCGTCACCCTTCACTCTGTCTTCACACTCCCAGTGTCGTCACCCTTCCTTCACTCTGTCTTCACACTCCCAGTGTCGTCACCCTTCCTTTACTCTGTCTTCACACTCCCAGTGTCGTCACCCTTCACTCTGTCTTCACACTCCCAGTGTCGTCACCCTTCCTTTACTCTGTCTTCACACTCCCTATGTCGTCACCCTTCACTCTGTCTTCACACTCCCAGTGTCGTCACCCTTCCTTCACTCTGTCTTCACACTCCCAGTGTCGTCACCCTTCCTTTACTCTGTCTTCACACTCCCTATGTCGTCACCCTTCACTCTGTCTTCACACTCCCAGTGTCGTCACCCTTCCTTCACTCTGTCTTCACACTCCCAGTGTCGTCACCCTTCCTTTACTCTGTCTTCACACTCCCAGTGTCGTCACCCTTCACTCTGTCTTCACACTCCCAGTGTCGTCACCCTTCACTCTGTCTTCACACTCCCAGTGTCGTCACCCTTCACTCTGTCTTCACACTCTCAGTGTCGTCACTGTTACGAATGAAATGTTTAGTAGGTCAGGGTCGATCCTAGCGAGCGCGTGAGCAAGTGTGAATGACGTGAGCATCGGTGAATGACGCAAGTCTGGATGAATGACGCAAGCTTTGAGGTCAAATGTTGGAGCAAGAGAGCGCATGTGTAAGGATTAGTGTGATCGGTGAGAGAGAGAGAGAAGGTGTAGTGAGAGTATTGCAGGCCTGTGTCGCCGTTTAGTGTCACGGGTTTGGACGGGCGTGTGTCGCCACTGTGGTTACTTGGGTTTTAGGGTAGACGCGTGCTGCTGTTTTTAGCATTACTGGTTTTGAAATTGTGAGTTATTATATTTGTTTTGTATAACGAAACATTCCGAGTTCCCTGTTGAAGTTGACACTGTCAGATTCTGAACGCAACGAGCTATTAACGGTCGTTTACCAAGACCCGTTAGTTAACATCTGCAGGGGGCTTCGTCCGGGATCTGCATCGTCAACTTCTGCTACAGAGAAGCTGCGGTAATTTAAACAAGGTGAATCACCATGGAATTCATGAGGGAGCTTGTGAAGGTAGGCAAAGAGTTGGGTTTTGAAGGAGAGGAACTAAGAAAGTTCGTAGAGCAGAAAGAGAAAGAGAAAGAGCAGAGAGAGAGAGAGAGAGAAGAAAGAGCTGAAGAGCGAAGAGAGAGAGCTGAAGAACGAGAATTAAAGAAGTTACAACTGGAGAAAGAACTGCAAATAGCGCAACTGCAACGGACAATCAGTGATTCAGAGACTCGTGTGAAATACGAGAGACCAAAGTTGCCAAAGTTTATTGATGGGAAAGACAATATGGACAGCTACCTGCAACGCTTTGAGCGCCATGCTGAGTTGTCCAGTTGGCCGCGAACTGAGTGGGCAGTGTCACTAAGTGCACTGTTGTCAGGGCATGCACTGGATGTATATTCCCGCATGCCAGCAGAAGCGGCTCAAGACTATAACGAACTGAAACAGGCACTACTGTCTGGTTATGACTTTACGGAAAACGGATTCAGACACCGTTTCCGCGCCAGCAAGCCAGAAAAAGGTGAAAGCCCCGAGCAGTTTATGGAGAGAATTAGAGGATACCTTTATAGATGGATAGAGCTAGCCGGGCAGGAGAAAGACTTTGAAGGACTGTTATATATTATCCTTAAAGAGCAGTTTATCGAAGCCTGTCCCAAAGATTTGGCCGTCTTCTTGCAGCAGCAGGAAGATCAGAAATTGAAGGCATTAGCCAGCGCTGCCCTGAGATACCTCCAGTCGCAAGGCAAAGACTTCTTCGTCAAATCGAGAGTTCCGTTGTCTGATACCGATTTGGCCCAGAATACCGGGTATGTTCAACACAGCCAAGGTCAGGTACGACATCAGGGCAACGAGTTGCGGTGTTATTCGTGTGGCGGAAGAGGTCACAAAGCCCAGGCTTGTCCGAGCAGCTCTACGACACATTCGACTAACCGCCAAGCACCGCCAGGAAATATGCGGCGGAATCAGCAGCCGTCGAGTCGTCGCCCTTCGATGGCAAATGTGGCCATCTGTGAGGGAGACGAAACAGGACAAAGATACCTAACCGCCTCTGATGGTCCGGCTCAGAACGAACAACACACTCCAGTGGTGGAGTGTGCTTTTACCATAAGAACCACAGGCGATATTGGGAACATGCCAGTGTCAAGCGGACGGTTGGGTGGTAATAACGTCACCGTGCTCAGGGACACCGGGTGTTCTGGAATTGTCATCCGGAAAGACCTCGTGTTGGAAGAACAATTCACAGGTAACAGCTCGAATCTACGATGTTGTCACGGGCATATTCAGGGTGTACCCACTGCCGTTGTCGAAGTGTCATCACCGTATTTCAGTGGTCGTGTAAACGCATTGTGTCTAGACAGCCCGCCGTACGATCTCATCATCGGCAACATTGACGGCGCTAGAGCTGCTGATGACCCCGATCCGGAGTGGGAGCACACCTGTGCCGTGACAACCAGAGCACAGGCGGCTCGGGAAGAAATGAGAACCAAAGCTCTAGCGATCACCAAAGACATAAGAATGCCTGACATTGACAAGAATAAACTCATTCAACTGCAACAAGATGACCCGACGGAAAAATATCGCAAGCAGGTCACTGCATACTCCGATGGTAACGAGAAGGTCAGATTTGAGGTAAAAGGAGGAGTGCTGTATCGTATATTCAGCCGACAAGACTTTAATGAGGGACAGCCGATCCGCCAAGTCTTGGACCCAGCTTACGCGGATGAAACCGCCATTGAGGAAACGGTCGTGTCTGTTACCGATGGGCCACCAAGATCAGGCAGTTCAGCATCGTGTCATGTAGCCGAAGACGTGAATGACGATGACAAGGACCCCGAAGATGATAGTGATGACCTATTAGAACTGGGAGATATCCGTCATGGCGAATCGGCTGATAACATTGTGTACGGATCCAATCTGTCGGGCCAACAACGGGTCGATATACAAAACCTCGTAAAAACATACGACCGTATCTTTACAGATATACCAGGCAAAACTAATCTTGTTAAACACGAGGTAAGATTAACGTCTGACGTCCCAGTGAGCTCAAAGCCTTATCCGATCCCATACGCCACCAGGGAGTCGTTGAGGCGCGACATCGAGGAAATGCTGCGCTTGGGGATCGTCCGTGAGTCAAAATCGCCTTATGCATCGCCTGTCGTGGTAGTGAAGAAAAAAGACGGAAGTAACAGGGTGTGCGTCGATTTCAGGAAGCTAAATAAGCTTACTAATTTGGATCCGGAGCCCATGCCGACGCCAGCAGATCTATTCCGGCAGCTGAGTGGGGACAGATTTTTCTCGAAGATCGATTTGAGCAAAGGTTATTGGCAGGTCACCATACCTGACGAAGACGTCCAGAAAACGGCATTCATTACACCCGATGGGGTATACGAGTTCCTAAGAATGCCGTTTGGAATGAAAAACTCAGGAGCAACGCTGAGGAGGGGCTTGAAGAAAATACTACACGACTTAAGGAGTGTCGTGCATTATTCGGACGACATCCTAGTGCACACCCGGACGTGGGAAGAGCATCTCCAGGTGGTCCGCGTGTTACTCAGTCGCCTCGCCGATAACAACTTGACGGCCAGACCCAGTAAATGCATACTTGGCACCGACGACGTGGACTTCATCGGACATCGTCTTCAGTGCGGGGTGAAGGGAGTGTACGAGGACAATGTCAGAAAGATCAGAGAAGCTCAACGGCCGCAAAATAAGAAGCAGTTACGCTCCTTCCTCGGCCTGGCGTCCTTTTACCGGGAATACATGCCTCATTTCGCGGCGGTGACGGCATCTCTCACCGATCTTTTGAGGAAGGGACAGCCAAACTTGCTCAAGTGGGGTGAGGCGCAGGAACGGGCCTTCGTCTCAGTCAAGACGTTTTTGACCAGTGATCCGGTGCTGCGACTGCCAGATCCCTCTAAAACGTATATTCTCAGCACCGACGCGTCAGATGCAGGGATTGGGGCGGTGCTAATGCAGGATCACGATGAGAAGCTGTTCCCTGTCAGCTATGCGAGTAGGAAACTAAGTGATGCTGAGAGGAAGTACTCCACGATTGAAAAGGAGTGCTTAGCCATCGTGTGGGCCGTAAGGAAATTCCGGCTGTATTTAGACGGGGTCAGATTCAAATTACAGACGGACCATAACCCTCTCACATATCTGGACACTGCACGCTTTGAAAACCATAGGGTGATGAGGTGGGCTTTGTTCTTGCAAAATTTTGACATACAGATTGATTCTGTAAAAGGATCTGACAATGTTGGTGCAGATTTCTTGAGCCGACTGGGCTGGTAAAGGTTTAAGGTCGGCAGTGTCAGTGCATCGTACATGGATGTACCTTGTAAATATCATTTAAGGCCTCTGTAGGGGAGCGCATTTTATTGTTAGAGGGAGAAAGGAAGAGTGTAGTTTGGAGAAATTGCGAAGAAATGTCATGGGTTATTGTTTAGCGTTGTAACAGATGTAAGATTTTGTGATGTGAACAAGGTACATTTCATTCGTAGAATGTTGGAAGAAAGTCCTGCGGAATTTCTTTTTAAAGTAGGGAGGTATGTTACGAATGAAATGTTTAGTAGGTCAGGGTCGATCCTAGCGAGCGCGTGAGCAAGTGTGAATGACGTGAGCATCGGTGAATGACGCAAGTCTGGATGAATGACGCAAGCTTTGAGGTCAAATGTTGGAGCAAGAGAGCGCATGTGTAAGGATTAGTGTGATCGGTGAGAGAGAGAGAGAAGGTGTAGTGAGAGTCTTGCAGGCCTGTGTCGCCGTTTAGTGTCACGGGTGTGGACGGGCGTGTGTCGCCACTGTGGTTACTTGGGTTTTAGGGTAGTCGCGTGTTGCTGTTTTTAGCATTACTGGTTTTGAAATTGTGAGTTACTATATTTGTTTTTATAACGAAACATTCGGAGTTCCCTGTTGAAGTTGACACTGTCAGATTCTGAACGCAACGAGCTATTAACGGTCGTTTACCAAGACCCGTTAGTTAACAGTCACCCTTCACTCTGTCTTCACACTCCCTATGTCGTCACCCTTCACTCTGTCTTCACACTCCCTATGTCGTCACCCTTCACTCTGTCTTCACACTCCCAGTGTCGTCACCCTTCACTCTGTCTTCACACTCCCAGTGTCGTCACCCTTCACTCTGTCTTCACACTCCCAGTGTCGTCACCCTTCACTCTGTCTTCACACTCCCAGTGTCGGCAGTGGAGTGGTGTGAGGGAGGGCTTCTCATGGCACGTGTTGCAAGGAGCTGGGCCAGACTACCTCATCAGCTGTCAGCACACCAGATGTCTGTTGTTGACTGCAAGTCACGGGCACAGCGCTCACCCAGTTTGATGCCTCGTGGGGTTCTACAGCTCTTGCTTTCTCTCTCTCTACACGTTCCTGTCCCCATCGTCTGCCAGGATTTGCCGTTGTTCTTTCAGACAGCGACTGGAATGTCCGGACTGTTGTCCTGAGCTACGGTTATCGTCTGTCAGTTGTACGATGTCAGGTCTGTGATGGTGGACAAGATCACGTGATGTAATCGTCTCTCACAACTCTCGCTGGTCCCGTCTACCAAACAAATCGCTCTCTCTCTCTCTCTCTCACACACACACACACACGCGCGCGCGCGCGCTCTGTAACCTTATATATAAATATATCGATGTGTGTGATTAGAGAGAGGGGAATACAGAGGAGGATGAAGGTCAGGTGGATGTGGTATTGAACTCTACCGCTTCCCTCCTTCGTGTGTCTAGTTTGTTGTTCTGTTAGTCGGTCTGTCTGTAAAGTTCTGTTTGTCGGTCTGTCTCTAAAGTTCTGTTTGTCGACCTGTCTGTAAAGTTCTGTTTGTCGGTCTGTCTGTAAAGCTCTGTTTGTCAGTCTGTCTGTAAAGTTCTGTTTGTCAGTCTGTCTGTAAAGTCCTGTTTGTCGGTCTGTCTGTAAAGTTCTGTTTGTCGGTCTGTCTGTAAAGCTCTGTTTGTCGGTCTGTCTGTAAAGTTCTGTTTGTCGGTCTGTCTGTAAAGCTCTGTTTGTCAGTCTGTCTGTAAAGTTCTGTTTGTCAGTCTGTCTGTAAAGTTCTGTTTGTCGGTCTGTCTGTAAAGCTCTGTTTGTCAGTCTGTCTGTAAAGTTCTGTTTGTCGACCTGTCTGTAAAGTTCTGTTTGTCGACCTGTCTGTAAAGTTCTGTTTGTCGGTCTGTCTGTAAAGCTCTGTTTGTCAGTCTGTCTGTAAAGTTCTGTTTGTCGACCTGTCTGTAAAGTTCTGTTTAGCTAAACCATCCTCCTATCCGCCCCTTACACACCGACAGATTGATTGCCCGCTCAGAATGAAGAAAAGGTTTCCCCAGCTAAACCTCTTTGTGTGTGTGTGTGTGTGTGAGAGAGAGAGAGACTGTGTTGTTCAAACTTCCGCCCCTCAGATTTCTTTGTTGACGAAGTGGATAATGTTGCTATTAAACAATCACTAGAGTCAACCTGAAGACTATTTCGTCTAATCTTTGCCCCACTGGACATTCATGTTGTCATGGCGATAGTTTGATGACCTCCCCTTCTCTCATGACTGCACCTGGCTGCTTAACATTCGTATGTTTGTCTTCTGGTGCACCGGCTGTTTGCCTGTAAAGTAACAACAAGCTGTGAGTGCAGCCTTCAATACAACAACAGACATGTCAGTGCCATCTGGCTAACCATCATATTAGCTGATTGTTACCATAGTCAGATTGTCAGTGCCATCTGGCTAACCATCATATTAGCTGATTGTTACCATAGTCAGATTGTCAGTGTCATCTGGCTAACCATCATATTAGCTGATTGTTACCATAGTCAGATTATCAGTGCCAACTGGCTAACCATTATATTAGCTGATTGTTACCATAGTCAGATTGTCAGTGCCATCTGGCTAACCATCATATTAGCTGATTGTTACCATAGTCAGACTTGTCAGTGCCAACTGGCTAAACATCATATTAGCTGATTGTTACCATGGTCAGATTGTCAGTGCCATCTGGCTAACCATTATATTAGCTGATTGTTACCATAGTCAGACTTGTCAGTGCCAACTGGCTAACCATCATATTAGCTGATTGTTACCATAGTCAGATTGTCAGTGTCATCTGGCTAAGATTGTTACCATAGTCAGACTTGTCAGTGCCAACTGGCTAACCATCATATTAGCTGATTGTTACCATAGTCAGACTTGTCAGTGCCAACTGGCTAACCATTATATTAGCTGATTGTTACCATAGTCAGACTTGTCAGTGCCAACTGGCTAACCATCATATTAGCTGATTGTTACCATAGTCAGACTTGTCAGTGCCAACTGGCTAACCATCATATTAGCTGATTGTTACCATAGTCAGATTGTCAGTGTCATCTGGCTAACCATTATATTAGCTGATTGTTACCATAGTCAGATTGTCAGTGCCATCTGGCTAACCATCATATTAGCTGATTGTTACCATAGTCAGACTTGTCAGTGCCAACTGGCTAAACATCATATTAGCTGATTGTTACCATGGTCAGATTGTCAGTGCCATCTGGCTAACCATTATATTAGCTGATTGTTACCATAGTCAGATTGTCAGTGCCATCTGGCTAAGATTGTTACCATAGTCAGACTTGTCAGTGCCATCTGGCTAAGATTGTTACCATAGTCAGACTTGTCAGTGCCATCTGGCTAAGATTGTTACCATAGTCAGACCTGTCAGTGCCATCTGGCTAAGATTGTTACCATAGTCAGACTTGTCAGTGCCATCTCGCTCTAGTCGATGAGCAGTCTCCAGAGGTCAGCGGGGGTCCCCCAGCATCAGTAGCAAGACGCCTGTAGTAGTTGTAGGTTCACTGATGTACAGTTGACACTTTGCTGCTGACCATTCACCTGCACGTTGATGATGGCAAGTGCAGGTCATCGTGACCCAAAATATGACCTCGTTTGGGAAGCAAGGGGCCGCCATGTTGTTTCTCCTCCTCTTCCTCTTCCATGTTTTGTTTATCCCCCCCCCCCACAAACCTCGCTTCCGCTCTCTTTCCTCGCGCTTCACTTCCACTGACGTCACTCAAAGCTGTCAGCACGCCGCACCGCCACAGGTAGATGCAGGTGAATGCAGGTGGCTTTGTTCATTAGAAGGTGGGAGCATGGCATGTGATCAACAGCTACCCTATCCCCCCCCCCACAACTCTCTCTCTCTCTCTCACACACACACACTCAACAGCGCATCCCCCCCACGTCTGCCTCTTGTTTTGCTGTTTTGTCTGCTGGCCTCCACTGTGCAGTGTGTGACGATGTGTGACAACATGTTTACACCACAGTACAACATCATCAACATGCTAAACATGGTCACATGATCCACAGTCTGTCATCAGCCACGAAGGCCCGTCACATTGTTTCGCCACATTTAATAATACAACTTCCAAACTCAAAGATTCTCTCTCAGTCTCTCAGTCTCTCAGTCTCTGGCTGAGACCACTGCAACAAACTCTAGAGAGAGAGACATGAAGCACTTTGCTACACAACACGGTCTCCTCTGGAGAAAGTACATCCAGAAATTTCTGTTGTTCTGCAAACATCAAATTCCGGGTAACATCTCAAGATCTCAACATTTCAAGATGTTAGCATCTCCACTTCACACATCCCCACATCTCCACATCACACAGTGACCACAACTAAATGTGCTTAGTGCTTGTCCTCATCTCTCCTCCCTTCTCAGTCGACAGCCGCGCCGCCAGACGGCAAGATTTAGAACTCAGTCGTCGGGAGCACAGTGTAGTCAGCCATTCAGTCATTCATCCCTTGACGGGTACCAGTCGTCGGGAGGGAGGGAGGGAGGGAGAGAGGGAGTGAGGAGCACATGGACAGACCCGCCACTGAAGTCTGTGTCGTGTACATGACGACCAGTCCTCGCCTTCACCTTCGTAAGTCAGTTCATCCTCTGGCCACCGCAGTTGTCGACCACCATCCAAGGCACCAGGACAGTCGTCGACAAAATGTGGTGCCGGGTCACATGACCAAAGCAGACCAGTTTCGTCACTTGAGTGTGGCCACCAGGTTTCCTACAGAATTTCTTTACGAGATCCGAAGCAGCCTCCTCGGGTACTTTGTTCTCGAATGGATTCTCCTCCGCCTCCCCGCGAGCAGAGTCCACGTTTAGCACCCGTCAAGTAGGGCGGGTACCACGAGGGACTTGTACAGATGGCGTCTGGTAGCAACCCTGATGTGATGGCTGCGCCACACCCTGTCCACCCTGGCCGTTGGTGCTGTTGCTGTGGTGACAATGATGTGGATATCTGTCGTGGAGCTGTCGTCTTTAACTCGGGTGGCTCGCTAATGTTTCGCGACTCACATAAAGGCTGCTGTTACTTACTGGTTGTAGTGAGTTATTCTTAGTACGAGATCTCTGGCCACCATCTTAGGGCAGTCACGTGCAAGTCACGTGATTGTGACGACTCACACCGTAATACGTCATGACGTGACGCGCAGTGCATTCCAGAAATTGTTTACGTAAACAAACATGCAATCTACCCGAGTTGGTTCGTTGTTTGTGTTTAACGCCGTGCCAGCAATCTACCCGAGAGGCGTCATGTCTGGTGTAACATGTAAACAAACATGCAATCTACCCGAGAGGCGTCATGTCTGGTGTAACATGTAAACAAACATGCAATCTACCCGAGAGACGTCATGTCTGGTGTAACATGTAAACAAACATGCAATCTACCCGAGAGGCGTCATGTCTGGTGTAACATGTAAACAAACATGCAATCTACCCGAGAGGCGTCATGTCTGGTGTAACATGTAAACAAACATGCAATCTACCCGAGAGGCGTCATGTCCGGTGTAAGATGTAAACAAACATGCAATCTACCCGAGAGGCGTCATGTCTGGTGTAACATGTAAACAAACATGCAATCTACCCGAGAGGCGTCATGTCTGGTGTAAGATGTAAACAAACATGCAATCTACCCGAGAGACGTCATGTCTGGTGTAACATGTAAACAAACATGCAATCTACCCGAGAGGCGTCATGTCTGGTGTAACATGTAAACAAACATGCAATCTACCCGAGAGGCGTCATGTCTGGTGTAACATGTAAACAAACATGCAATCTACCCGAGAGGCGTCATGTCCGGTGTAAGATGTAAACAAACATGCAATCTACCCGAGAGGCGTCATGTCCGGTGTAAGATGTAAACAAACATGCAATCTACCCGAGAGGCGTCATGTCCGGTGTAAGATGTAAACAAACATGCAATCTACCCGAGAGGCGTCATGTCCGGTGTAAGATGTAAACAAACATGCAATCTACCCGAGAGGCGTCATGTCCGGTGTAAGATGTAAACAAACATGCAATCTACCCGAGAGGCGTCATGTCCGGTGTAAGATGTAAACAAACATGCAATCTACCCGAGAGGCGTCATGTCCGGTGTAAGATGTAAACAAACATGCAATCTACCCGAGAGGCGTCATGTCCGGTGTAAGATGTAAACAAACATGCAATCTACCCGAGAGGCGTCATGTCCGGTGTAAGATGTAAACAAACATGCAATCTACCCGAGAGGCGTCATGTCCGGTGTAAGATGTAAACAAACATGCAATCTACCCGAGAGGCGTCATGTCCGGTGTAAGATGTAAACAAACATGCAATCTACCCGAGAGGCGTCATGTCCGGTAAACAAACATGTAACATGTAAACAAACATGCAATCTACCCGAGAGGCGTCATGTCCGGTGTAAGATGTAAACAAACATGCAATCTACCCGAGAGGCGTCATGTCCGGTGTAAGATGTAAACAAACATGCAATCTACCCGAGAGGCGTCATGTCCGGTGTAAGATGTAAACAAACATGCAATCTACCCGAGAGGCGTCATGTCCGGTGTAAGATGTAAACAAACATGCAATCTACCCGAGAGGCGTCATGTCCGGTGTAAGATGTAAACAAACATGCAATCTACCCGAGAGGCGTCATGTCCGGTGTAAGATGTAAACAAACATGCAATCTACCCGAGAGGCGTCATGTCCGGTGTAAGATGTAAACAAACATGCAATCTACCCGAGAGGCGTCATGTCCGGTGTAAGATGTAAACAAACATGCAATCTACCCGAGAGGCGTCATGTCCGGTGTAAGATGTAAACAAACATGCAATCTACCCGAGAGGCGTCATGTCCGGTGTAAGATGTAAACAAACATGCAATCTACCCGAGAGGCGTCATGTCCGGTGTAAGATGTAAACAAACATGCAATCTACCCGAGAGGCGTCATGTCCGGTGTAAGATGTAAACAAACATGCAATCTACCCGAGAGGCGTCATGTCCGGTGCTATATTGAGTCACTCTGTTGAATCAAGTAACAATCCCTGGTGACTTACATAATGGAGTGGGTCAGTGTAGGGCAGCGTTTCTCAACCTTTTACTTGTGACGCCCCCCCCCCCAGACGAATAAAGGTACGTCCGCGCGCCCCCCTTAGCCACTAATACCTATATGAGATATGAGAAAATGACCGCCTTTGCGGCCCCCTTTTCAGCAGCTTGCGCCCCCCAGGTTGAGAACCGCGGGTGTAGTGGTCAGCATGGGTTCCACTGGTGTTCACGTTGCTAGGTTACCAGGCTCCTGATTGTCCGGTCCTTGGGAAGAGCCAGTTAGTTAGGTAGGTAGGTAGGTGTGTGTGTGGGTAGGTAGGTAGGTCGGTGGGTGGGTAGGTAGGTAGGTAGGTAGGTAGTAAGGTAGGTAGGTAGGTCGGTGGGTGGGTAGGTAGGTAGGTAGTTAGGTAGGTAGGTAGGTAGGTAAGGATACACCATATGTCAGACTCCCATTCATGCAGCCGTCGGCGGCAATATTGTACAAGGTTGGAGTTTCATCCTCAAGTCTCACCATCATCATCTACCAACACAGCCGTCCCCTGCTGCAGCAACATCGAGGGCCAGACTGTCGTGGCAGTAGTTGTCAGCTAAGTGGCGGTGACCTGGCAGTCTCCTCCCCTCCGGTCACTGGGGGCACTGTTGCACAACACTTCCGCCCTCATCACCCTCATCACCTCATCACCCTCATTCGGCTCAAATCATCGTTTCTTCTTTCCCTTGTTGTTTAGACATTACGTGTGAATTGTTGCTCGGCCATTTTTGTTTTGACAAAGGTAGAGGAGTGCAGCCTCCGTGTACATGCTCACTCACCTCTCGCAAGCAAGGACGTGAGCACATACTCACCAAACACTTACAGGCTGCCAAGTACTCAGCTGTTGACATCATCAAGTACATACTCACTAAACACTTACAGGCTGCCAAGTACTCACAGCTGTTGACATCGTCAATCACATACTCACTAAACACTTACAGGCTGCCAAGTACTCACAGCTGTTGACATCGTCAATCACATACTCACTAAACACTTACAGGCTGCCAAGTACTCACAGCTGTTGACATCGTCAATCACATACTCACTAAACACTTACAGGCTGCCAAGTACTCACAGCTGTTGACATCGTCAATCACATACTCACTAAACACTTACAGACTGCCAAGTACTCACAGCTGTTGACATCATTAATCACATACTCACCAAACACTTACAGACTGCCAAGTACTCACAGCTGTTGACATCGTCAATCACATACTCACTAAACACTTACAGACTGCCAAGTACTCACAGCTGTTGACATCATTAATCACATACTCACCAAACACTTACAGACTGCCAAGTACTCACAGCTGTTGACATCGTCAATCACATACTCACCAAACACTTACAGACTGCCAAGTACTCACAGCTGTTGACATCGTCAATCACATACTCACCAAACACTTACAGGCTGCCAAGTACTCACAGCTGTTGACATCGTCAATCACATACTCACCAAACACTTACAGACTGCCAAGTACTCACAGCTGTTGACATCGTCAATCACATACTCACCAAACACTTACAGACTGCCAAGTACTCACAGCTGTTGACATCGTCAATCACATACTCACCAAACACTTACAGGCTGCCAAGTACTCACAGCTGTTGACATCGTCAATCACATACTCACCAAACACTTACAGACTGCCAAGTACTCACAGCTGTTGACATCGTCAATCACATACTCACTAAACACTTACAGGCTGCCAAGTACTCACAGCTGTTGACATCGTCAATCACATACTCACCAAACACTTACAGACTGCCAAGTACTCACAGCTGTTGACATCGTCAATCACATACTCACCAAACACTTACAGACTGCCAAGTACTCACAGCTGTTGACATCGTTGTTGATGTACACTGTACTCACCTGCTTTACTGTCACCAAACACCTGTGGAAATCAGATTTCACAGCACCAGCCTTCTGGTCTCCGGTGCTAGATGCTGGCCTGTGTGTTGTCTCCCTTGTTCATGGTTTTCTCTCTCTAGTCTCTTTCTTTGAATGTTTATCGCACCTGTCATCGGACCTGCTCTCGGTGGGTCCTGTGGTATGTGGTACATGTGGTATGTGGAACCTGTGGTACCTGTGGTATGTGGTACCTGTGGTTGAAAACCAATCTACTGAAGGTCCTTTCCGAGGGTAGGGTGTGAGAAAGACAAGTCGAGACTTGAGGGTGCACGGTACCCCAAGATGGTGCATGTCTCATCCTGCAGATGACTGCCCCCTGGCCTGCCTCACGTGCACGGTGCTGACTCAGGGTATGAGACTGCAGGGTGCGGCTCTCACCGTCTCTGTCTCTCTCTCTCCAGACAGTTTGAGCACAACTTCCTGCTCGTGATGGCGGCTGATAGGCTTGATGGCGGCCATGTGGCTGATGCAGACGGCGTTACACGCGCAGTTTGTTTTGCTGAAAATGGCTTCTTGTCGTCTGCACGTGTCAAATGTTTGGAGAAAATCTCACAGGCGCCGCCATGATGGAGAAACAGCATCTCGGTGTTGTCACCAGAGTCTGTACGACTGTAAGGCCTTCAAAAGAAAATGAAGCGATTTCCACCGGCTTATGGCTACCAAAATGGCCGTACATTGTTAATAGTGTGTGTGTGTGTGTGTGTGTGTGAGTGTGTGTGTGAGTTACTGCTGTTGTCTGGAACGTGACATCACGTGTACAACAGTTCTCACTCTTCCCTCCCTTTTCAATACCATTCTCTCGGCGGCAGTTCAGTTTTTGCCGGGATTTAAGCTTTGCACGGAGGCTTAAAATTTTACCGGCATTTAAGTTTGTGCCGGGGGGTTACGTTGTGTGCCGGGGGGTTACGTTGTGTGCCGGGGGGTTACGTTGTGTGCCGGGGGGTTACGGGCTAAAGTTTTGTGCCGGGGGGCTAAAGTTTTCGTCGGGTTTTAAAACTTTGTTGCAGAAACTTTCTCCATCTCTCTCTTTTTCTTGCATTAGCCACGTGAGAGGACAGGAGTAATATGTAATACAAACAGAACAAATCTATACGTCACCTTGCACTTGTGACATGACGAGTCTGTACATCATCTACTGACTGTGACATGTTGTACCAGACATGTACCATCAGTGACTGTGACATCACACTGAACCAGACATGTACCATCAGTGATTGTGACATCACGCTGAACCAGACATGTACCATCAGTGACTGTGACATCACGCTGAACCAGACATGTACCATCAGTGATTGTGACATCACGCTGAACCAGACATGTACCATCAGTGACTGTGACATCATACTGAACCAGACATGTACCATCAGTGAGGGTGACATCACACTGAACCAGACATGTACCATCAGTGACTGTGACATCACGCTGAACCAGACATGTACCATCAGTGAGGGTGACATCACGCTGAACCAGACATGTACCATCAGTGACTGTGTAATCACGCTGAACCAGACATGTACCATCAGTGACTGTGACATCACGCTGAACCAGACATGTACCATCAGTGACTGTGACATCACGCTGAACCAGACATGTACCATCAGTGACGGTGACATCACGCTGAACCAGACATGTACCATCAGTGACTGTGACATCACGCTGAACCAGACATGTACCATCAGTGACTGTGACATCACGCTGAACCAGACATGTACCATCAGTGACTGTGACATCACGCTGAGCCAGACATGTACCATCATTGACTGTGACATCACGCTGAACCAGACATGTACCATCATTGACTGTGACATCACGCTGAACCAGACATGTACCATCAGTGACTGTGACATCACGCTGAACCAGACATGTACCATCAGTGACTGTGACATCACGCTGAACCAGACATGTACCATCAGTGAGGGTCTGTGTGTCTGTGTATCTGACTGATGACCCAGGAACCAATATGGTGCCGACGATACGCTGATACCCTGACGCCACCTGCTGGTGCCAGTGAAGGGAGGACAGTCTCTGTCTCCAGGCAGCTTGTCCTCATCACGTGTTCCCTCTGTTCGTTCTGTGTAGACTGTTGTTTCAATGCACGTGCTGACGATGTCGATTTACAAGCGGATGTTGCCAGGAATATCAATGTATCATGGAGTCTGCCCGCTGCTTTCCCATTCCATCTTCCAAAGCAACAAAAGCTGCCGATCAGCGCGCCGCCTGCAGGCCACTTCCTGGACTACTCAACCCCACAGCCGAGTGCTTCCCTCTCTCTCTCTCCCAAATATCCAAATATTCCAGGAATTGATGAGGGGGGGGGGCGGATGGCGCGGGATATCAAACAGAACGAATGAGCACTGAAACTCGCCTGCCCCCGACATGATGGGAGGGGAGACCAACTGGGGGGGGGCACCAGGGGGGCAGTCATTTGATGCCCACCTCCCGCTGATATGATGTAGTGAGGGAGGGGCAGATGGTGGAGCATGGCAGTGGCGACACCTGTGGACACCCGTTACTGCCATACAAGCTGAGCTTCTTGACTGTCCACGTGTTGCTGCAGCCTGCAAGGTCGAGATCAGTGAGCAGGTGAAGCTTGTGACAATCGTGTCGCTGATTACATCGGCCATCTTGTGACACTACACCCGCAAAGTGGGGGTCATGGAGGTCGCAGTGCATTATGTTGATTGTGTGCACGTGACGACACCGTGCATATCACACATTGGTGAGCAGCAATAATCTGTGTGTGTGTGTGTGTGCCACTGCCTTGCAGTGTGTCTGTGTCTTCAATCTTCTGATGACAGCCATAGTTCTTGCCCTGCAGTCTCTTGCAGGTGACAACAGGTGGTGTGCTACAGGTGTGACTGTGTGACTGATACACTTCAAGCTGCTTGTGAAATACTTCTTAACTTTGTGCCGCCCTGTCTACCGACATACCGACATACCGACATACCCTCTAGCAATGTTATCTGCGTCTGTCAGCCGCTAAGTGTGTCTGTGAGTAGGTATGTGTGTCTGTGAGCCTGTATGTGTGTCTGTGAGTAGGTTTGTGTGTCTGTGAGCCTGTATGTGTGTCTGTGAGTAGGTTTGTGTGTCTGTGAGCCTGTATGTGTGTCTGTGAGTAGGTTTGTGTGTCTGTGAGCCTGTATGTGTGTCTGTGAGTAGGTATGTGTGTCTGAGCCTGTATGTGTGTCTGTGAGTAGGTTTGTGTGTCTGTGAGCCTGTATGTGTGTCTGTGAGTAGGTTTGTGTGTCTGTGAGCCTGTATGTGTGTCTGTGAGTAGGTTTGTGTGTCTGTGAGCCAGTATGTGTGTCTGTGAGTAGGTTTGTGTGTCTGTGAGCCTGTATGTGTGTCTGTGAGTAGGTTTGTGTGTCTGTGAGCCTGTATGTCTGTCTGTGAGTAGGTTTGTGTGTCTGTGAGCCTGTATGTGTGTCTGTGAGTAGGTTTGTGTGTCTGTGAGCCTGTATGTGTGTCTGTGAGTAGGTTTGTGTGTCTGTGAGCCTGTATGTGTGTCTGTGAGTAGGTATGTGTGTCTGTGAGCCTGTATGTGTCTCTGTGAGTAGGTTTGTGTGTCTGTGAGCCTGTATGTGTGTCTGTGAGTAGGTTTGTGTCTGTGAGCCTGTATGTGTGTCTGTGAGTAGGTATGTGTGTCTGTGAGCCTGTATGTGTGTCTGTGAGTAGGTTTGTGTGTCTGTGTGTCCATTCATTGTCCTGCTGTCCATTTGTGTCCATGTGTCCATTCCATGTCAGTCCAGTCCACTGAATGGTCCATTCCATTCCTTCCTTCCATTCTTCCTATGTCACATCTCTTGTGTTCCACTGTCGATCCATTTCCCATGTTGTCCATTCCATCCATTCCATTATCCATATTCCAGCTCCATCATCCTTTCTTCCTCCATTCAGAATCCATTCCATTGTCCATTCTTCCATATTTCCTTCAGTCCATGTCCTGTCCATTCCAGCCATTCCGGTCTCTCTTTCCATGGTCCTTCCACTGTCCCAGTCCATCTGTGTCATTCATTCCATTCTTCCATTCCATTCCATTCCATTTGTCCATTCCATTCCAATGTCCTCATTCCATTTCCATTTCCATTAGTCCATGTCCATATTCCGTCCTTCCATTCTCCATTCCATTTCCATTCGTCTCTGTCCTTGTCCATTCTTCCATTCTTTTCGTCACCATTCCTATTCCATTCCAGTCCACTTGTCCATGTCACCATTCCATTCGGTCTCTTCACTTCCATTCCCTGTCCATTCCATCTTCCATGTTTATTTGGCCAATCATCCACTTTGTATTTCCTTGTTCCATCCACTGATCCACTGCCTGTGTGTTCCTTTTTCCTCCATTTGTGCACTTTTCTTCCTTGTGCATTCGGTCCTCACCCCATGATGGGCCCATACGCACGTGCATGAGCGCACACATGAGGAGAGAGAGACTCACTCTACTAGACTAACGGCGGTTGGACAGGACAACAGGATGCATAGAGTATGGGCACAACGTAGTCTCATCACGTGACCGCACCAGTCTCCTTGGTGCACATCAGCATTAGTAAGTAAACAACAACAACAACAACAAAAGTGTCTGTTCACTACTTGGAAGACGCTTAATTACTATACACAGCTTGACTAGCCAGGTGTTACACCCTAGCCCAGGTGTTAAACATCAGCCACGGGGGTTAACTGTTAGCCCAGGTGTTAAACATCAGCCACGAGGGTTAAATGTTAGCCCAGGTGTTAAACATCAGCCACGAGGGTTAAATGTTAGCCCAGGTGTTAACCATCAGCCACGGGGGTTAAATGTTAGCCCAGGTGTTAAACATCAGCCACGAGGGTTAAATGTTAGCCCAGGTGTTAAACATCAGCCACGAGGGTTAAATGTTAGCGTAGTTAACATCAAAGTGTTCAACGTCCATCAATTGCTTCAACATCAGTGTGGTATGTGTCAGTGAGCTAAACATGAGTGTGGTATGTGTCAGTGAGCTAAACATGAGTGTGGTATGTGTCAGTGAGCTAAACATGAGTGTGGTATGTGTCAGTGAGCTAAACATGAGTGTGGTATGTGTCAGTGAGCTAAACATCAGTGTGGTATGTGTCAGTGAGCTAAACATGAGTGTGGTATGTGTCAGTGAGCTAAACATGAGTGTGGTATGTGTCAGTGAGCTAAACATGAGTGTGGTATGTGTCAGTGAGCTAAACATGAGTGTGGTATGTGTCAGTGAGCTAAACATCAGTGTGGTATGTGTCAGTGAGCTAAACATGAGTGTGGTATGTGTCAGTGAGCTAAACATCAGTGTGGTATGTGTCAGTGAGCTAAACATCAGTGTGGTATGTGTCAGTGAGCTAAACATCAGTGTGGTATGTGTCAGTGAGCTAAACATCAGTGTGGTATGTGTCAGTGAGCTAAACATGAGTGTGGTATGTGTCAGTGAGCTAAACATCAGTGTGGTATGTGTCAGTGAGCTAAACATGAGTGTGGTATGTGTCAGTGAGCTAAACATCAGTGTGGTATGTGTCAGTGAGCTAAACATCAGTGTGGTATGTGTCAGTGAGCTAAACATGAGTGTGGTATGTGTCAGTGAGCTAAACATGAGTGTGGTATGTGTCAGTGAGCTAAACATGAGTGTGGTATGTGTCAGTGAGCTAAACATGAGTGTGGTATGTGTCAGTGAGCTAAACATGAGTGTGGTATGTGTCAGTGAGCTAAACATCAGTGTGGTATGTGTCAGTGAGCTAAACATGAGTGTGGTATGTGTCAGTGAGCTAAACATCAGTGTGGTATGTGTCAGTGAGCTAAACATGAGTGTGGTATGTGTCAGTGAGCTAAACATCAGTGTGGTATGTGTCAGTGAGCTAAACATGAGTGTGGTATGTGTCAGTGAGCTAAACATCAGTGTGGTATGTGTCAGTGAGCTAAACATCAGTGTGGTATGTGTCAGTGAGCTAAACATCAGTGTGGTATGTGTCAGTGAGCTAAACATGAGTGTGGTATGTGTCAGTGAGCTAAACATCAGTGTGGTATGTGTCAGTGAGCTAAACATGAGTGTGGTATGTGTCAGTGAGCTAAACATCAGTGTGGTATGTGTCAGTGAGCTAAACATCAGTGTGGTATGTGTCACTGAGCTAAACATCAGTGTGGTGTGTGTCAGTGAGCTAAACATCAGTGTGATACATGTTGATATTACATGTTAGTGTTACATGTTGATCTTACATGTTAGTGCTGTGTAGCGGTCAGTGTGCTAAACATCAGTGTGTTACATGTTGATATTAATTACGTGTTAGTGCTGTGTAGCGGTCAGTGTGCTAAACATCAGTGTGATATGTGTTAGTATCAATGTGCCTCACACATGTTGCTAGGTGTTAGTCCAATGTGTGGAGAGTTCTCCTACTGTGTGTTCAACATGTCATGGCAAATGTTTCTCTACTGGTAGCAAAGACACATAAACTGTTTCTCTACCACATATCACATGTCAAATATTAAATACCACATATCACATATCAAATATTACATATTACATATTAAATATCAAATATCAAATGTGAAATGTCTATCTACCAGTAGTGAAGGTTGTAAATATGAAGTATTCAAGAATACAGATGTAAAATGGAGGCGGACACATTATCAGCAGAAAGCCTCATTAACCTGTACTTTACTTGACTGTCAAGACGAAGCCATTAACCCTCTCGGTGCACAAGAGAGGCCGCGGGCCTGGTATTCAAGTGTCGTGTCTGACGAGGGCTGAGTGCACACTGTACACTTCAGGCCTTTTTGACAGCAGGGTATCATCAAGTCACGTGGTTGACAGAAGATGACAGAGTCCGTGGTGTGTTGTCAGGCACGGGGAGCACCTGCTACCTGCCTTCACACCTGGCAATGCACACCTGGCTCGTGACAACAACTTGTGTCGTCACAAGCACCGCAGTCTGGCCAGGCTAGGCATGATTCAACAGCAGCTTCCATTATTATTATTATTAATATTAACAATAACAACACAACTTGTGTTTGCAGCCACACGTTCACACACATGTTCTCCGTCTCACACACACTCTCTCTCTCTC